>CAIGQV010000806.1:688817-704188 GCA_903798115.1 Danio jaintianensis | reverse complement strand
TCACACACTCTTACACACCTTCTCGCCCACCCACTAACACACGCATATACTCACGAACATGCCAATCTCACCACACAAACACCACTCACACACAACAGCAAGTCATAAATGATTTTCCTCATATTCATCATGGCAACCGAGTACACTTTTTATGCAACTTTTAGCTAGAACTTACAAACAGTGTTGGGTAAAGTTACTTTTAAAGGTTATATGTTAAAGCCTATTTTAATCTTAAAATAATAATAATCTAATAATAAGAAGAAGAAGCAAAAAGTAGCGACATACTTTCACATTACATTCCTTAAAATGTAACAAACACATTTAGTTACTTTTTTATATAAAAGAAAAGATTGTAATATATTACTTTAAAAGCAACTTTACCTGCTTTTAATCATACCTTTTATCTACCATGAGGATGAAGACTTTTGTGTTTATTTACTTCTTACCCAACTTACTACCTTAATAAACCTAAAACAAAGTTTAAAGGTAAAACACATTTTGCGATGCTAAAGAATAATTACTATTCTCAAACACACTCCCTGTGTGCCATGATTGGTCAGTCTATAGAAAGCCCTACCCCTAACTCATTAAAACAAGAGTGTTCTTGCAGTACTTTGGTGTCACCAGTCATTCTGCACTTGTCACACCCTCGGCTCGTTCCTGCAGTCCCAATCACCGCTCTCACTCACCATCCACCACACACCACACCCGTGAACCCTCACCTGATTACTAAACACCCGCACCTGCAATCACCATCGCACTATATATACTCACCTCACTCACCGACTGGAATCAAAGACGGTTTCCTCCGTCCTTCCTTTTTCCTGGTTCTCCTCGTCTTCTCTCCCGAATTCTCCTGTGCTCTTCCGTGGATGTTCTCCTCCTCCTGTGGGCATATACACCTGTTTAAGGGAAGTGACTATTCTTATGTTGGTGTTTACCCAAGTACTGAACTTACCAGCTGAACTGTTTGTGTGTGAGATCGCTCAACCTCCACAACGCCATTCACCTGCTTCACCTTGCTACTGTTGTTGCATCACTCAAATAAATACCCTTGAAGTTTATCCTTCTTTGTCTTCCTTGTGTGACAGTGACAGCACTGGGCTGCTTCAAGTCGAATATATTCAATTCATAAAAAGTGACAGTAAGACATTTATAAATTATCATAATAAATAAATTATGTTTTTTTTTTTTTACTTTCTAGTCATCAAATTATAATGTCATCAACATTATAACATTTACTACCAAAATAAAGAGCACAATGTTTTTAGCATTGGTAACAAGATTTTTTATTTTATAATTAAAGGGTTAGCTTATTCTGTTGAATGCAAAATAAGATATTTTGAAGAAAGCTTGACACATGTAACGATTGACTTGAATAGTATTTTGTTTTTCCTACCATGGAAGTAAATGGTTACAGGTTCTCAGCTTTTTTTTTTTTTCCCTTCAAATTTTTTTCTTATTTTTTTTTGTTCAACGGAAGAAAGAAACTCATAAAAGTTTGCAAATGCTTGATGATGAGTAAATAGTGAGTATCTTCAAATATTGGGCAAACTATTCCTTTAAGCAGCAAATCAGCCTATTAGACTGATTTTGAAAGAATCATGCAACATCGAAACTGGAGTAAATGCTGTTGAATATTTTGGAATAAATGACAAGAATAAAACACGTTTAAAACATTGTGAATAAAAGAAGTTAATATAAATTCTATTAATATTTCATGAAATTGCTTTTTTATTTTTTGACCTTAACCTTGGTGGGCATAAGCATAATTCTTTCATTCTTTTTTTTACATTTTGTTTAACTTTTATTTCCTTCTGTTTCCATAGTTCCTTGTTTTCATAAGTTGTCATAGTTACACGTTTGATTGACTTCAGACAACTGTTCTGATTTCCTTCATTAGTTTGCCTTGCGTATTTATAGCCTCGAGTTCTGCTTATTATTTGTCAGGTGTTGTTTGTGGAAAGCACTCTGTCTCATTTATGCTTTCTGTGGATTATTCCAGGTTTATTACATATTTAAAACAATGGGGGTAGGGGATGTTGTTGTTAATCAGTTATATGCTTTTGTTAAAGATTTGTATTACAACCGATTTGCCACCATGTTTAATTCACGGAGAACTAAATTACCCATGATGCTTTAGCTATAATCTCTAAATGAGTTTTTTATATTTTTCCATTAATGTTATTTGCATTGTCATTTACAGTGATTTATGGAATTGAGGAGTATCGTGGTTAAAAGGATAGTTTCACACCCAAAAATAAAATCTCATAATTTACCCTTCACTTGTTCCAAACCTATTTGAGTTTCTTTCATCTGCTGAACACAAAATAAGTTATTTTGAAGAATGCTGGTTGATGGCACCCAGTGACTTCCATAGTATTTTTTTCCTAATATAAAAGTCAATGGATACTATTAGCCACCATTTATCAAAATGTATTATATTGTGTTTCAAAATAAACTTTGTTAAATACCTATAGGGGGAAAATTATAATAAAATATTGCCAGCCTTACAATTGAACACAAGTAACCAAAACAGTAAGGAAATAACTTTACATATCTCAAACCTTGAAATGGTAGGCTAACACACTTTGTAGAGCAATATTTTTACTTGTGTTAGTTTATGAGTGACATGGTTCCATAATATATTATAGAAACACACACATGTTTGTTTTTGTGAAAAGTGGGTACATTACATAGGTTTCCATTGATTTTATACAGCACAAACCGTATTTTGTATTGGCCTAACCCCACCCTACCCCTAAACCCAACCATCACATGAAACAGTGTACAGCTTTACTCTCTGATTAAACTCATTCTGTGTGATTTATAAGCTTTTTGAGAAATGAGGACGTCAGCAATGTCCTCATATTTCACCTCCTTTTTGTAATACCTGTGTCATACCTATGTCATTATACAGATTTGTGTCCTGACATGTCACAAAAACACATACACACGCACACACACACAAACTTACTTGTACAGCTATCTTTAAAGGACTTCCCACAGACATAATGATGTTTTTATTGTATTGACTGTATATTTTAAACCTAACCCTCTCAGGAAATAATCAGAATTTTGGTATTGGTATTCCTATACTTAAAATACAAGATATAAAATCTCTATTTCTATTTATTTTAAACTTACTTTTCATTCATTCATTCATTCATTCATTCATTCATTTTCTTTTCGGCTTAGTCCCTATGTTCATCAGGGGTCACCACAGCGGAATGAACCACCAAATTATACAACATTTGTTTTACACAGCGGATTGTGTGTGTGCGTGTGTGCGTGCGTGCGTGTGTGTGCGTGCGTGCGTGTGTTTGCGTGTGTGTGTGCATGTGTATGCGTGTGTGTGTGTGTGTGTGTGCATCTGCATTTGTGTGTGTAGGCCATCTGTAAGGTGAATTTGCTGACATTGTGTGGATGTGGTCTTGGGACCCTATAGACTCACAAGCTGAGTAACTGATGTAGTGTGGCAGATGAGTGGAGGTGTGGACACACCTCCCTCGTTTTCCCCCTCTTTCTCTCAACCCCTCCAGCAAGCGGGGGGTCTGGTTCTCCCGTCTCTTCAAACCTCCCGCAGGGCGCTGCATGTGCGTGTCTGTTCATGTCTTTGTGATATCTTGCACAAGAAAGGCAGCTTTTACTTTCCAATGCATCAGGACTGTTAAGCGCCTCCCCAACAGAAGAGAAATATTACAAACGATCTCTTTAATAGCTTAAATGTTTCTCCTAGAAAGCTTTGGGATTAAATAAAAAGCAAATTGAAACTTTAGAATCAATGTGAAATCACTGAATTTACTTCCATTGTGTGATAAATCTACAAATAAAACAGTCAATGAGAAAGCTGTAGACTGCGTTTTGATTTTATCCAGTCAGAATGGATTGGGTGTGAAAGTGGGAGTCAGGAAACCAAACAGGAATTTTATTTCAAAGGTGGAACATGTTATTAGATTGTGATGAAAGAATACCAAGATAGTTTTATCCTAGCACACGCCAAAGATTTGTTTACCGTAACACCACAGATGTGCTTAAAGATAAGATCAATTTAGATTTCACTTGATTGCCAGAACTTACCTTAATCATCTTTATCCCATGTGAGACAAAACTTTTAACCTGGGTAAAACACAACAATATATAAAAAAAAATAATAATTTCATTCAAGTCCTCACAGATGTGTATCAGATTCAATTTTATCACAAAAACTGGCCATAGATTCATAGTCAGCAAACAGTCAAACTACTCGCTCTACAAACAAGTGTGTTCATGACCATACAATAAAAGAAGAACAATATAATTAGAAAATATCAGTTTGCAACATCAAGCAGCATAACGATCTGTTTTTAAATGCCTAAAAATGAGTGGAAGGCAATGAGACCAAAAGTCTCGAGCTAAAAAGATTCCAATGGCTGCGAACACTCATACGTGAAGAATAAGATATAAGAGAAATAACAATCAACTTGTGTCTTTCTAGCAACTGCATACAACAGAATAATCGATGAACCAACCGCAGAACCACAAAAATGTAATAACATGCTTGTTGATCCTGGAACAAAATGCCAATCCACCAATCAGATTTGAGGCACAAGTTTACAGTGCAAGTTTAACAACCACAACATTTTAGCTTGATTCTACTTAAAGTCTTTGCTCTCATTTATAGGGTGTTGAGATTCATGTTTCATAGGATACCTACACAAGATGAGCAACCAAACTATAAGAATGGAACTGCAAACATCAAAGTGTATTAGTTTAATGTTTTGAGGTTATAAAATAGTCGTTCTCCCCCTTGTTTTAACATGACTATATGCATGAAATCATTCAGAACAAAAAATGGGCAGAACAAGGGTTAAACAAAACATAAATGAGCTTCCTGAACTAAAATTCACATTTTCTTCTGTGTCAAAGTAACATGACCAACCTTCTTAAAAAAAAATAAATAAATAAAAATCGCTCTATATCTAAATCGTCTTGCACCATCAAACATATGGACTGGCCAGGGATTACTTCCTCATCTTTAGACTAGCTTCCTGAAGCCCTAACAAGGCAATTAAGAGCCTCCGGACTTATGTTGGATCTGACCTGTCAATATAAAAGCACCCTGAAATAATCCCAGGCACACAAAATGCTACCTGGAACAGAGCAGAGGAGTATGGCTGCAGGGAGGGAAGTGTGAAGTGACGAGCGGGAAATTAATTAACGTTCAGGAGCGTGAGCACGGGCGTCTGCCTCTGGCACAGCAGTTTCCTAAATCATGGATGATACTGCGCCTCTTGCCACGTGACCAGCTGCTAGATACGGGGCAGTTAGTGGCACATGAAAATGTAATGAGATGTCTATGACACCTTTTTAGACGTCTCTCTCTCTCTCTCTCTCTCTCTCTCTTGCTCATTCTCTCTTTCTCTCTCAGTGAGTTGGGAAATGAATGAAATCTGGTAGTCATATGATAATGCTAAGGAATAGCAAAATAACTTGGGAATTGCAGATTACCTCAGTTAAAACAAAACGTAGCAAGTTGATTGTTATTTGATTTATTTGTGTTTATCAAAACCTTAATTTCACCACAGAAGAATAGAAAGTTGCAAATATGATTTGGTAAAGATAAACAATTTTGTCAATGGGTATTCATATTGTATTTTATGGTGAATTCTCATAGATGTATTGATTTGTATACTGTATATTCTGTCCTCTTACCGCAACCCTAAACCCAACCACACTGTAAAAATATCTGTTAATTAACAGTTTCTGTATTTTGTGATTCACAAGGGTTTTCCATATATTTACAGTTGTGAATTGCATGGGACCTTGATCTCTGCTCTGTCAACTTTTGGTGTTGAAAATTCAACTCTACAGTTTAACAAAGTGGCTTTTATTGACTGTTTAGTAGTTTAAAATAGTATAATGTATAAGAAATCATATATAGAAAATAACAGAAAATGTACTGGTAGTTTATTACAAGGTTTTTGTACCGTAATAAATGACACCAACCCAGACAAGATATCACTTTAAACTATTAAAAATGTTAATAAAAGTCACTTTTTCCAACTTTTCAAGGTTAAAAGTTGTTGGTAGGAGGATCAAGGTCCCATAATGCAATTCAAAAGCATAAGTAAATGGGTAAAAATAAAATATAAAAACATGAATCACAAAATACAGAAAACTGCTAAATTTACAGATATTTTTTATCATGCATCACAGAAAACATTTAGCAGTTTTACGTTTTCAAAATACTTCATACTGTTTGATTTATGAGCTGCTTTTTCATGAGATATATACAAAAAACTTGAAATGTTAAAAAGATGTTAGTATGTGTAAATATTAAGCTAGTAGCAACTGGTAACATTATGATTGATGCCTATGCCTTATCATGCACTCGAAAAATGACTTTTGCTGCTTGTTCAAACTACTTATTTAAAATGAGTTTAAACAACACAATTCTTTCACAATTTGTGTTTTTAAGGGGCGACTTAATTGATTATGCACTTAATCCACGACTATCCACTTAAATGTGAAAAAATTATTAAGCTGACTTAATCGATTTGTGTTGGAACAACGTGAAGTAATTGTGTGGAACCCAACCTTTTTTACAGTGTAGTAAATACAGTGGTGTTTGCCCCTTACTGATCTCACACTTTAATATTTCAGATCATCTAACAAATTTAAATATTAGTCAAAGATAATGCAAGTAAACACATCATGTCTGTGGTTTTGCTAACTCAACCACAAACTTTAAAATAGTACACACGCAAGCACATACATGTGTTTTTATATTTCAGGGATTCTTGGCAAACATTTGTAAAGGATAAATTACTTTAAAAAAATTATTATGATTAATAATATTGAATTATTATAATAGTAAATTATCCTATTAATCATAATATTTTTTACAAGTAAATCATCTTTCACAAATGTTTGCCAGGAATCCCTAAAATATAAAAATACACAAAAAGGGGCCTGCAGTCTGCAGGGAAATTCTCTCAAGTACACCGACAGGCATGCATAAAAAAACGGGGGGTGTGACTTGCACTTTCACACACGGCTTCGCACGTTGTGATTGATGGGAGTGTTAAAATGTAAATCATTAATAACAGTTCAAGCAAGCTCTCACATTCACACATATACACAGTGTACGACACACAATTACTGAAGTGACGAGCACATGCAGACACGGTGATGGACACTAATGGGCAGTCAGTTAGAAGTCACGTGACTAGTGATTGACAGATCATCTGACTCATTCTTGAGCTTCCACTGTGCCTGCTGTGTCATCTAACTAAATGAACAGTACCAGTGAATCCAATGAGCTGCAGTGGTTACGGCATCCATTACGGCTCATTATTGGCTGCTGAGATTGGATTCGTGTCTGTTGAAGGCTGTGTTATATATCCTGGGGCACAGGATATATGAGGACATGAGTATTAGAATATTTTAAAACAATATATTTCATTATGTTAATGGGCATGTTCATTCTGTTCATTGTCAAAGAATATTATTTTGACTTGTTGCTGACTCAAGGTGATATATATTGTGCCCTTTTTTCAAAAGATGTAAAAATGAGTCTTTGGCGTCCCCAAAATGTGTCTTTGAAGTTTCAACTCAAATACCTCATAGATCATTTATTAATGAGATTGTTCACCCAAAAATGAAAATCATGTGAATAATGAATTACCCCCATGTCATTCCAAACCCTAGAGACCTTCGTTCATCTTTGGAACACAAATGAAGATATTTTAAATGAAATTTGAGAGCTCCTCCATAGACAGCAATGGTTTTGTTTGTTTGTCTGTGTCTTTGTTTTTGGTATTTTTCTGGACTTTGAATTATTTGGGGCCATTGCTGTCTATACAGCATGAGGGAGCCCCTTTGTCTAAAATATCATAAATTGTATTCCAATGGTGAATGAATGTCTCAGTTGACTGGAACGATGATATATTAATAACAGAATTTTCATTTTTGCTGAACTAAACTTTTAAAGCAGCATTTCTGCTAATTTTATGTTTCTCTTTTCACTTCAGACATTTGTTCTAATTCAACAATAAGTGCCCGTTAAAATGGACTCCACGGGATATTGTGCAATGATTTTAGTTTGAGGGGAGCATATACGTTTTCTTCAAATAGCATTTCAGTGTATGATATCTGAATTTATATTGTATTATTTATATTATGTCACACCTCCCGCTTCTCTAGTAAAAATAAGCTGCAGGCAGTGCCATTGTGCAAATCCATGAATGAATGTTCTGAAGTGAAATAAAGGTCTCTTGTGCTCTGGTAGAAAGCAATGAAGGAGCAGGGAGTAGGGAGCCATGCACACTGCACAGGGACCTGTGAATCTGAACACAGTTCATGCATGGAGTTCATCTAACAAGCTGGTTATCTAAATCAGGTGTGCTAAATAAGAGACCTGTGTGAAATATGCAGATCGGTTGGACGCGAGGACTGGGATTGACAAACATTACATTAAAGCTTGTAAATCTGCCCCTATTAATGTGTGAGCAAAGACACACTGTTTTTGTGTGCGAGCCCCTTTAAATGTAAATGAGATGCTGCCAGAACAGGGCGGGGTCTTTATACTACTCAGACAGAAATATCTGTATCTGTTATCTGTAGTTGTCTAAAGCCAAGTTCAAAATGAAATTAGACAATGGTGGAGAAGAAAAGGTTACAACTTCTAGACTGATCCAGGACGTTTCTAAAAGGTTTAATTCATGTAATTGTTGTGGAGTAAAGTTGATTCAAATATAGCACATTACTGCTCTGTTCCAATGTGCTGGTCTTTGAGAATGAACATTATACTAATCGTACAGCTCTCTTATCTTCACAGAAAACATAAAGTCAGACTATGCAGCGTACAATGAATGTGAAATGTATTAATTATGTTGGCAGTAAATGTTTTGGGCATAACTCTAACACCTCTTGTCTCTGTGAATACAGTCAGAGACAATGGTAACATTCCCAAAACAAGAAATGACATATTAGTTCCTGGTATAAAGTTAACATTAGTGTTGTACTTATGTGTGTATAAAAATGCATATCAAGGAGCGGTAATATATATTATAAGATGACCTTTCTACATCCATAGGTGATCACAATCAGAATTTCAGATTTTACAATATGCTTGCAGAAAAAGATTTACCAAAACAAACTTACTGGTTTGTCCTTGTTCACACTTTTGGGGTTTCTATATTCACTTGGGGTCTGATTATAGCACACTTAAATATGGAAAAGGTCGGCACGGTGGTTCAGTGGTTAGCACTGTCACCTCACAGCAAGAAGGTCGCTGGTTAGAGTCCCGGCTGGGCCAGTTGGCATTTCTGTGTGGAGTTTGCATGTTCTCCCCGTGTTGGCGTGGGCTTTCTCCAGGTGCTCCGGTTTCCCACACATCCAAACACATGCGCTATAGGTGAATTGGACTAAATTGGACAATGAACTAAATTGGCCGTAGTGTGTGTGTGTGAACGAGTGTGTATGGGTGTTTCCCAGTACTGGGTTGCGGCTGGAAGGAAATCCGCTGCATAAAACATATGCCGGAATAGTTGGTTCATTCTGTTGTGGCGACCCCTGATAAATAAGGGATTAAGCCGAAGGGAAAAAAATGAATGAATGGTAAATACGGAAAAAGTCAAAGAAAGAAAGAAAGAAAGAAAGAAAGAAAGAAAGAAAGAAAGAAAGAAAGAAAGAAAGAAAGAAAAAAGGAAAGAAAGAAAAAAGGAAAGAAAGAAAGTTGCTATGCACACTGAAGGGAAAGCAAAAAAAGCAGAGGCTAATAATTTGTTAAAGTACACAATAAATAATTAAAAATAAATAATTCAGATAATTCAGTTACAATGTTTATTTGTGCTATAAATCTTTTGAGGTGGAACTTTTTAGCGTGGATGAACTTCAGATGTCTTTCTTACAGCCAAATGAAGAGCAAAGTAAATGCATTAGAAGAATAATGGATGCTTTATTTGTGTATTTTATCATTCTCAAGTTGGCACAGGGAATGTGACCAGCTAAATTGTAAAACCAGCTAAATTAGTATTCATGGCAAGCTTTATCCTAATTCTTCATCAAAAGGATACAAAATATGTAGAAGCAAAGAGTTTATAAAAATGCAGCTTAGTAAATAAATAAATAAATACATACATACATACTTGTGTTGTTTTCTAAAGACAGTTTGTATTTAACATTATAACAGACTTTCAGCAAAAATACTCTGGTCAAGTTCTGACCTTGCTTGATTATCTAGCACTTTAAGAAGAAACATTTCTTGAGGCTGTCAACTCAATTTTGATATTATCTTACCAATTTCCGCTGTTTAATTAAAGGAAGGATTGTTGTAGAGTGCAGGATGTTTTGAGTGTTACAAAAGACAAACAGTATAAAAGTGTATCAGTTTTTAAATATTTAGACAATGGGAATACATGCCTAGAATACTTCTTAATACATTTCCAGATTGTATTATTATTATTATTATTATTATTTATTTATTATTTTTATTATTATTATGAGTATTATTATTATTATTATTATTATTATTAAACTGCATTCATGACCAAAGAACACAAGATATATCCAGCTGCAGGCCCGCAGACACACACACTAGCTCCAGACCACAAGATCCAAGCCAGAGAGGACCATGTATAGCCAATGTTGGATCAAGGTTTTGTATCATTAAATGAGCTTTCTCAAGAGTGTCGATATGAATTTAATGAACAGTATTCATTAACAATTCACTAAATACTACAAGTATAGTATTTTGTACTCAGTGTTAGGGGTAACGCATAATCTGTCTATACTGCATGTAAAGCCCTGTGGTCAGGAAGTTCTCAAAAGAGAACCTTATCCTAAATTATTAGTTTTGGTGCGTTTTTTAAAAGTTAAATGAAGGTGTAGGTTATATAGTGCATTGTTAAATGCAAAATTCCTCTAATAAAAAAAGAAGAGAAAAAAAAGTTAAAGCCTTAGCCAGGTAAAAAAAAAATGCAAAAGTAATGTAACACATTGCTTACCATAAAAAAGTAATGCAACTAGTTACTTTTTTGGAGAGTAATTGCATTACTTTCAAAAGTAACATTCCCCAAGACTGTTTGTACTACATAATTAGATTTTTTTTAATCTATATTCATTTTGATTAATATAATGAACCATATAATTTTTGACTGTAGGTTATGATGAGATATTTAGCTCATGTGTGTCCAACATATTGTGTTTTATTAATGTCTACACCTACCCTAACCCTAAACCTACCCCTTACAGTAACCTGTTGTGTTTTATTATTGTCTACCACTAACCTATTTCTGAAACAATTGTATTTATTGTTGTACTGCATCACAAAATATTATGCTATATTTATGTGCACATTTTCAGTAGGGGCAGCTGTAACACCATCCCACTTAGTCTGGATCTAGGGATCTGAATCTAAGGTTGCCTGAAATGTGTGGGTCTGTGTTTCAACAGCTGGATATTATTGAATTACACTGGAAAAAATGGAAACCATACATAGAAGTGACATTTAAAATTATTTATTTCCCAATGTAATAATAATAATAATAATAATAATAAATAATAATAACAATTAAAAATTTAAGGCAACATGGTGGCTCAGTGGATAGCACTGTCTCCTCACAGCAGGAAGGTCACTGGTTTGAGTCCCGGCTGGGCCAGTTGGTATTTCTGTGTGGAGTTTGCATGTTCTCCCGTGTTCACGTGGGTTTTTTCTTCGGGTGCTCCGGTGAACTACAGCCAGCTACTAATGATCTATTAATGAAGACATAATGTACGTGATTCAGTGTCCTAAAATACACAAAACAAAATCATACACACAACAAAACAAAAAAAAAGCTAACAATAAATGACAGTTAACAAAACATCTGATCATGGCAATATGGATGTCTGACAGCTCAAAGAACGGTAAACTGCCTTTCGGAATTGCATCCTTCTGCTTTTACTAGTAAAAAAAATCCTCAGTCTTTCAAATAATCACTCTACAGGCTTTCATAAACAGACTAAATCCGGGACAGTCTTGTTTCTTTAAATGCTTTTTTGCACACTGGCAATAACAATGTTTTTAACTGTAATGTAATAATGTGCACCTTCTGTAAAGCTGCTTTGGAACAATAATTATTGTGAAAAGCACTATAAAAATAAACTTGCATTGAATTGCTTGTTCTGACAGAATAAATCCAGATATCATGCATATCATATCATGCATATCAGCAGCCAGACGAGAAGTGGATGATTTTGTAAAAGATTTATCTATAAGGTATTTAGTCTGCAAAAAAACAACCAGCTATATGTATATTATTCCACTTATTACATGGCTACTTGCCACAAAAGTAACCAAATAAACAGAGAACACTGATTTGAGCTGAATATATATCTATGAATACATTCACTAACGGACAAAATGATTCGAGCATGTGTTTTTATTTTCAGCAGTTGTTATCTGAGAATAACATACTTTCGAATGTCATGATTGACCAGTCAGAATCCAGTTTTTCTGAGAGCTGTGTAATAAATTCATTTTTGACATTCATGAATTGACAGGGTTGGTTCAGGTTTGTTCAATACATTTATTTGAACACCTTTAAAGCAAAGTGTACTCTAAAAAAAGGTCTTTGTGAGTGAGTGTGTGTTGGGAGGGGCAACGATAAGCATTAGCATCTTAACAAATGTATAATTGCGCGTTCTCTCCTCAGTAGGAGGCACGTGTAAATGACACTCCCCCGGGAGCTCCTGATCCACTTTCTGATCTCGCAGATCCAACGCTGATCAAAACCAGTGCTGCGGCCGGCATGCTTCAAACAACCGGGACCCCAGCCAGCGGGGGACCACACACCCCTCACCAACAGCTATTCTCAATCATCAAATTCATACTAAAAAATTTATTTGTTATGGACTAGTTTAAGGCAAAATGCATGAAGAGATGATCTTTTTTTTTGATCCCGCATAGCAATATCAGTGCAGCAGGGATGACCCCCACCCACGTCCGGCTTGTTACGAAACACCTCCAATGTTATCCATCATAGCGCGACCCTGGAGAATTCACGCAGACAGCAGCTATTATCACCTTCAACCCATCATCATCATTATCATAGCAGACAATCCAGCGGCCTACAGGAAGAGCAGGGGTTCACTGTTTTACTGTCCTCTGCAGGCCTGAGAACAGTGGATTTGCTATGTCAGAAGATGGTTGAGCATTTACTGCTCTAAGCTACTCATCTGTTCTTTTTTATTGAAAAGTCATTAGCCAGGACTTTGAAATGCTGTGTTGTTCAAAATTAGTTATCAAGCCATCACTACCGATTTGGTACTGATGTACAGTTGAGCTTCAGTTTACCATATCTGATTTCCTTTTCTATTTTTAAATGGATAGTTCAACCAAAATTACCCTGTGCTTTTATTTACTCAACCTTGTGCTTAGTTTTTCTTCAGTAAAATATTAAATAGGATTTTTAGCTGAATCTGTGGTCCTTGGTGATTCACATAATGCATTGGCTATTGGCACTCTCTGGGTGTTTTCACACATTTAGATAGTTTGCTTTGTTTCAAAACAGGAACTGGAACTGCTATAATGTTGCGATCTTGGTTCAGTTTGATTTCACAGGGCAATATTTCTAAATGGAGCTTGTGTCACATGCAAGTAAACTCTCATCTCATTAGTCAGAATTAATTCATCAAATTAACATACAGTAGTGTGCTTTTGTGGTTTTCATTATAGCTGTTATATTATTTTAGAATTTTGGGCAAGAATCAAGGCTTCATTTTGTGTCATCAGGACTGGGGTTACCTGTTTTTTGTATAGCAAAATGTATGAAGTACATATTTTAGAAGATTTTAATCTAGGGCACCTATGATGAAAATCATCTTTTTTAAGCTGTTTGGACAGAACTAGGTATAGTGTGTCCACAGTCATATCGGGGTTATATAAAGACAATAAGTCTCTTTTTTTATATTTCCTGACGTTAAAATAGCATCCAAATCCCTCCCATTTTGAGGCCGACCGCAACTTGACTTGACGTAGGAGTGCGGTTTCCCCACCCACCGAATTGATTGACAGCTGCGTGTCTCCATAGTAATGCGTATAATCATATCAACAAGATAGGACGTGCGCAAAGCAACCGGGAATAAAAGATCTGTTCAGTTCGCTAGGATCATCAATCATCATCAAATGTGATCAAGAGTGAGTTTTACACGTTTTACAAGTTTTTAAAACAGTGCATGTTTGTAATGAATTACACCGATTTACTTCAGCTTTACTTTATTACCACAGCCGCGTGTCAGTACAATTATAAAAGAAGACGATTCAATCCCGGTTTGTGGACGTTAAATCAGGTTTATTTTGAACATTAACATAAACGGATATCCACACAGCAGTGGATATTAATGTGTATCCCGTCACATTTGCCATGCAAAAACAGCGCAAAGCTAAACGCGCGCGCTGTCTGTGTGTGTGTGTGTGTGTCCGCTGTGTGTGTGTCTGTATCTGTGTGTGTGCGTGAACTTTGTAACGGCATTGTGTGTGACTCATCGTTGCAACTCCACAACAAATACATCAAATAATCATTGGGAAAGTTCTTACTGTAATATTTCTCACAAACGTTACGTGAGATCTGCTTCCTTCATGTCTGTCTGTTATCTGACGCAGCCGAGGGCGGAGATTGAGGCACACTGACATGTGGAAACGGTGGGCGGGGAGGACTAGCATTAAAGGCACAGTCCACAAGCTACAGCTACAAGATGCTCAGAGCTAAAAATTACAAACTTCTGAAAGGTATAATAAATAATCTGATGGGTGTTTTGATCTGAAACTTTACAGACACATTCTGGAGACACAAAAGACTTATATTAAATCTGGAAAAAGGGGTAACCTAGGTGCCCTCTAATTGTCATACAGCATTTTAGCATTATGATAATAATAATAATAATAATAATAATAATAATAATAAATACATAAATCTGACCTTGAGTGTAATTTGAAAGATGATTCGACAATTTGAAATTTCAGCATGTCAGATTGATTCCAGTTAACTTACAATCCAGTGATTCAGAATTAATTTTGAGAGTGAGGCATTAGAAAAGCAAACCCAGTTGTTGTTGTTGTTGTTGTTGTTTTTCAGTACATGTAACCATAAAGCTTTGTTCGTTAGTTCATTGGATTGTTTCCAAAGGGCCGTGACCACCTCGTTCAGGCAATCTCCAACCAATTGTTTTAGTATGGATCTGAGCACAATTGCCGTGTTCACATATACCTTTGGGTGAACTATGCCTTTAAGCCACAATCAACACTAGACTTTAAGAATGTGATATTTGTATGGAGACTGCAATGATCAGGATATGATGGTATTTTTAACTTCTGGCTTGTATATGACTGTATCTTCTGAAAAAAA
>CAIGQV010000806.1:667807-683817 GCA_903798115.1 Danio jaintianensis | reverse complement strand
CACACACACACACACACACACACACACACACACACACACACACACACGCATAGTAAATGATTCACTTTTAAATTAATGCATACACATTCTGTTCCAAAACCTACTAAACTGTCTATATAAGGAATTTGCTTCCAATGTGAAGGGTTTCCAAAAAGGTACACAAATTCGAAGAGAGCCTTGCATGTATCCGTTGTATTGGAATGTATTAGGAGCATAAATTTGATCAATATCAATACATTTATATTTTATTTAGTGCTCAACTCTCCCAATTACAGACCAGTGTTGTACAGTCGTGGCCAAAAGTTTTGAGAATGACACAAATATTCATTTTCACAAAGTTTGCTGCTAAACTGCTTTTAGATCTTTGTTTCAGTTGTTTCTGTGATGTACTGAAATATAATTACAAGCACTTAAAACGTTTCAAAGGCTTTTATCGACAATTACATGACATTTATGCAAAGAGTCAGTATTTTCAGTGTTGGCCTTTCTTTTTCAGGACCTCTGCAATTCGACTGGGCATGCTCTCAATCAACTTCTGGGCCAAATCCTGACTGATAGCAACCCATTCTTTCATAATCACTTCTTGGAGTTTGTCAGAATTAGTGGGTTTTTGTTTGTCCACCCGCCTCTTGAGGATTGACCACAAGTTCTCAATGGGATTAAGATCTGGGGAGTTTCCAGGCCATGGACTCAAAATATCTATATTTTGGTCCCCAAGCCACTTAGATATCACTTTTGCCTTATAGCACGGTGCTCCATCGTGCTGGAAAATGCATTGTTCTTCACCAAACTGTTGTTGGATTGTTGGAAGAAGTGGCTGTTGGAGGGTATTTTGGTACCATTCTTTATTCATGGCTGTGTTTTTGGGCAAAATTGTGAGTGAGCCCACTCCCTTGGATGAGAAGCAACCCCACACATGAATGGTCTCAGGATGCTTTACTGTTGGCATGACACAGGACTGATGGTAGCGCTCACCTTTTCTTCTCCGAACAAGCCTTTTTTCAGATGCCCCAAACAATCGGAAAGGGGCTTCATCGGAGAATATGACTTTGCCCCAGTCCTCAGCAGTCCTTTTGCCATACTTTTTCAGAAGATCAATCTATCCCTGATGTTTTTTTCGGAGAGAAGTGGCTTCTTTGCTGCCCTTCTTGACACCAGGCCATCTTCCAAAAGTCTTCGCCTCACTGTACGTGCAGATGCGCTCACACCTGCCTGCTACCATTCCTGAGCAAGCTCTGCACTGGTGGCACTCCGATTCCGCATCTGAATCCTCTTTAGGAGACGATCCTGGCGCTTGCTGGATTTTCTTGGACGTCCTGAGGCCTTCTTAACAAGAATTGAACCTCTTTCCTTGAAGTTCTTGATGATCCTATAAATTGTTGATTTAGGTGCAATCTTAGTAGCCACAATATCCTTGCCTGTGAAGCCATTTTTATGCAACGCAATGATGGCTGCACGCGTTTCTTTGCAGGTCACCATGGTTAACAATGGAAGAACAATGATTTCAAGCATCACCCTTCTTTTAACATGTCAAGTCTGCCATTCTAACCCAATCAGCCTGACATAATGATCTCCAACCTTGTGCTCGTCAACATTCTCACCTGAGTTAACAAGACGATTACTGAAATGATCTCAGCAGGTCCTTTAATGACAGCAATGAAATGTTTTATTCAGGATCATGGCAAAAGGCAAAGAAGGACAATGCAATTCATCTGATCACTCTTCATACCATTCTGGAGTATATGCAAATTGCTATTATAAAAAGTTGAGCAGCAATTTTTCCAATTTCCAATATTTATGTAATTCTCAAAACTTTTGGCCACGACTGTACAGTATAATAGCATCAGACTGTGTTAGCAATAAACAGTAGCTCTCAAAATTTTGAATATGAACAGAATTTGCTTTTAAAACCATATTAAATTTCCATGACACACATGGAAACACACATAATGAGTATTATTCTCACTGACCTCCTTGGCATTCCACAGGAAAATGTTGTTGCTCTGGGGTCACTCTTTCGTAGTTCAAGAGACTTAATTGAATTCTCAGTTGTTTTATTTATTATCTAGTTTTTCTAAAATTGTTCTCAAATAATTTCTCATCAAATAAAAAAAAGGAGAAGAAGAAGAAATAAAAAAATAACAAGCAGTTTGCTGACATACAAAAAAAATACTAAAAATAGAGGCACTTTATTCCATCATTAATTCCACAAAAAACCTGTGACATCTAAAGAAACTTTCTTTCTTTACATCTTCAGAAAAGGGTTCTTTAGATTAGTCAAATGTGCCTCAGAATTAGAAAACTTAGGTTTTCAAAATTTCCCATTGTAAGGTTCTTTGAGGTAACGAAATATTACATTTGAAGAGTTCATTTGCAAAAACAGGAAACAACCGTTTTTTAGAATATTTCAGAAATGTTTTTTTTTCTTTTCTTGCATTTTGGATAGAACATCCACTCCTCTACAATCATCAGTCAATCATATTTAATCAAGCCCTGCTTTCATTTTATTTTTTCTCTTATTCAGTATTATATTTCAATTGAAACTATGTCAAGCTAGTCACAACATTTTACAAAAATTTTAAGTGTATTGTTTTCTAAAAGAGACAAGCGTTTTTCCTCATAACGATTCTTTACACAGAAAAAAGACTTCAAAGTTTTTCAATTTCTCTTTTGTTTTATTTTACAGGCCACAAGATGAGCAGGTACATCATTTAATTAAAAAAAGAAATAAAACTGATATTTGCTTGTCAAAAAATATTATACAATTTTCTCAATACAGATTTTTGTACAGCATGAAACAGAAATGAACTGTAATAAAATCATGATAATATAGATGAATGGGATACAGGAGTTCCATACCGTCATCCACAAGCCCATCTCTATACCCAATAAATATAAACTGTGTATATTATATTATTGATAGCCAGGCATAGTAAATACCAGGGCACAATTTCAATTCATTTTCATATCATTTCAGGTACATCACTGTGCTACACACACACACGCACACACACGCATACACGCTCACGCACACATGAAGCTGAGCGCTAAAGCAGGCGTGGGCCAGCAATCAAAATCACAGTTGGATAACAACAGATTCCTGGCCACCTCAAAAAGAACATAAAGATGGGAATGAAAGCGGATGAAGACAGGGCTCATTGTCCTTGGCAGGAAAGAGAGACAGTGAGAAAGAAGGATGGCTATCTGATCGGGCCGTGTGAGAAACACTGTAGAGAGCCACTTGACATTTGGCCTGATTCAAACAGCTCTGCTGAGGGAGCTACTCTGACAGACTCTCTCTCTCTCTCTCATGCACACAAACACACACATACCATCTCTATCTGTGAGGGCTTCTTTTTTTTCTTCTTTTAAGCAACCTAGTGCCGTCTTTTTCAACTCACTCTCTGTCAGCTTCCTTTATCTTTTTTAACCGCCCTCTCTATTTCGCTCACCATGTACATTTTTTCTCATCAAAATTTAAGCAGAACAAAAAGCTGCATCCAAGTCATATATCAGTGGATGGTTTCAGTCTTTGAGAAAGCACCTAGCAGTTTTTTTAAAGGGGGAAAAGGGGGGGGGTTCTTTATGGAACATCAATAATGTCAGACAAAAGCAAATAAACATACAGAGAGTGGACACAATTACCTGAAACACCAAACACTATGTAATTCTCAAGGACTTGGTAAGAGTCTTAGTCACAACAGTTTCAGTTCTTGTTGGAGAGAAACAGACTCATTCAATTCTTAATAGGGTCGAATATACTCCTTGAGCTTCAGAACATGAAAATTCAAATATTTGGTCTTGGAATGGCTTTACCTTGGCAGCCATGACACCACTCTTGAATTTGATTAGTAGTGTGCATGGAGCCATTATAATCGTGTAATTATGAATCACTGCAAGTGAACAGTGCATTTACCATCTAATGTTTGGTCTTTCTGACTTGGTCAGAAAGGTGCTGATTCATTTAGTCTTCAATTTTTGGACTTGCAACCATTTGCCAATGCAGTTTTTGCCACTTTCCAAAGATATTTGGATAATGTCTTCCTTGACAGCAAACAATGTAGCAATTGTTGACATGCACATGCCAGCAATTCACATACAGGCTATTCGGGTTTGATAGCCTGTTAGTTGCCTCATGTTGCTTTGAAAAATCTCATAGCAAATATCTAACTGTCAGAGCTCTTTTATATCTGACATGTTTTAATTGCCAGTCAAATTAACAGGCCTACCTTTTTAGCTACATTCATAATAGCGATTTAATTGTGTTTATTATGATGCTCATGTGGTATGTCCATTACTTTATCCACTACTATCCAGTGGCGATAGTGGAAGAGACAACTGGAATATTAAATGTATGCATAAATGTGCCCCTTACAATACCTTACCAAACCCATGTCAAAATTACAGATCTTTCCCTCAGAAATCCATGGTGTTATGTTACATTCAGAAGGAGAAAATACACACTTGCATTTAATTACTTGATTCTGGGAGATCACAGGATAATGGTAGCATGATAGGGCAAGTCTGCAAAGAGAATATAGCACCCATTTATTTTTTTGCTCGCTGACTAACTTAATCAGCATTCAGGTCACTAGTGCAGGAAACAAAAGCTTTGGAAGATAGTGGAATTGTTGGAAATTGTTGGATATATATATAAAGTTTTGTGACCTCAGACCATATATGAGACAGCATCCTTTTGAGATACAGTAGAGCTACTATCAGATGGTTAGTTGAGTTACTTGTTAGAGATACATTTCCAGAATCTAGTTCTGTATTAAATTTCCACAGTTAATGAAGGTTGACCAAGCTTTAAATTTGATTAATCATCATTGATTACATAGGGTAGAGATAGGGGTAGGGCAGACGGACAGTGAAGAATGCTAATGTAGCTAAAATAAAGCCAAGGGATTGGCTTAAGACAGAAGAAGGGTGCCACAGAGTAGCTAGGCTGAGGTGAACAAGGAAAGAGCCCTGCACAGGATGTGTGGTAGTGTTGGATCGTTCCTTATTTCATTACAGGAAAAGCTTTATAAATTCACAGAATGGAGAGGAAGGGGGCATAGTGTTAATATTTGCATTTCTCCTTTTCCCCCTCTATCTCTTCATCTCTGCCCTCCCTAGCTCCTTCTAATACCCCTCCTCCTGCCCCCCCATTTACTGCAGAGTGACTTTAATCATCACTTTCGCCAAAACACATTAAGCCGTTGTGTGTCCGGGGGAAAAAAACAGCCCTGTGCTCTCTGAGCATCACATTCTATTTGCAACAGTGATGCATAGCTGGTGCATTACTTTGGAGATTAAAAAGGATATGCTGAATATCAATAGAGTGTGTCTGATGGATGACTGTCCTGGCCCACAATAAAGGGACATCCAATAGACCTCCTTGGGAGGAGGTGCGTACATTTACCAAAGAAAAGCAGCTCCACACTCAGACACTCACACACCCGCACACACTGACGAATACACAAATGACAGCACAGACACTCAGACAGCTATAGCAACTGCTCAATCCTGTACTCATGTTTAGTAAAACAACACCAATGCTTAATTATTTACTTTTTTTGTTCAGCAAGGATAACAAAGTCGTTTGCATACATTAAACCCAGGCCAGCGGACAATGTGATTCCTCCCAGGTCACGGGGTGGTCGTTACAGCATCAGAATGGATGGCCATGTAAAGTGCTTCAGAGCTTTTGCCCAGAAAGAGATGGAGGTGATGAATTGAGCACAAACTGAAGGACATGAACCACAGAAAAGACTGTTAGGGCACTACGACATTATTCCACAGCAGGGACAATGGAGTAGATGGGGCGGGGTGGGGTGGAGGGTTTTCAGGGAATAATTATGAGTCCAGAATCTGACATCATGAAAGGAAATATTGGTCAGTTTGTTCATTTTAATCCCCAACTTGACCTGCTGCCCTTCAGAAGGCTGTATGGTTGAATGTTTGCCTATATGTAGGTCCTCAATGTCCCCACAGTTTACCCAGGCACCCAACTCTGGCTATTGTGTGATTGCTGAGGTCCTGCAAAAAACCCCATTCCCATCCCCAAACCCATTCCCATGCCAACACCCTGTGATAATGACCCGTCAAAGTTAAAGTCCATTCCCTCTGTTGAGTCCATAAAGTCATTCAGGAGGATGGATTCCACATCACAATCCAAACTGCTCTGGTGCAGATCCATTTCCAGCTCAGATTGCAACCGGTTTTGGGGATCCTGGTGATGGTTAGCTTGGTGATTTCCATGGTAATTAGCATTCTGTGATGTGTGGTGGTAATACCCCTGCCAGGGTTCTGTCATGCCCTGGTGGAGGTGAGAACCTGGGTAGGATTGATGGCGAGGATGGGGGGCTGAAGCCAGGCGACATGGGTCTTGGGGTACATCCAAGACACTGGCAGGGTTAGGAGGCAGAGCAGTAGAAGGAAGATGAGCACGTGGGCCATAAAGGCTGGGTGATTTGTGGTTGTAAGTTTGCAACATGTCATTGCTCACCCTGGGAGAAAGATCTGGTTGTCTGGAATTGTTGTGTTGAAGGTGATTGTGCATGGGATTGGGACTAGCACTGAGTTTGTGGTCATGAGATTGAACATAGTCATGGCCACGATGGTGTTTATGGTGATTGTAATCAAGACTTGGGTGATGCTTATTATGAGCTTGATTGGGATTATGATGATGGCTTGGGTTTTGCTCATGAGTTACTCCATGACCATTGTGAAGGCTTTGACTGGAATTGCGATTGTGGCCATGCTCTGGGTTATGATTGTGATTCTGGCTGTGATTGTGGCCATGTGAATGCACAGCAGTATTAGATTGTGACATAAGTGAATGAGATGTTCCTCCTTGCCCCACAACCATGTCCTTACCACAGTATTGTGGCCCTCCAGCAAGCAAACTTTCAAGGGCATTGTTCTCTGAGTATGCCCTAAGGGCACGCTGGAAGCTGGTAGGCTTATTTTCCTGAATAGTCTGCATAGGCGTATGATGCCTAAGCATGCCCATGGATGGTTGGCCATAGACTGTACCACAGTAGGAGGTCTCTGCTTTAGGTCCAGGGCCATAGTGATATCCATTGCGCTTAAGTGGTAAAGGCTGGGAGTAACCCTCTTCCAAGCTGATTGCTCCAGTTAGATCAGCTAGGTGCGGAAGCTCAACAGATGGACAATGTCCACCTGTTCCCAGTGCTGGAGATCTTGTGCTGGTGGGGCTAGGGTAGAGTCGTGGGGAGGCTGAACAAGAAAGTCCACCTTCCTCTGGTTCATCAGGTTCTGTCTCAGCCAGAATAGGAGACAAGCATCCACTTAATGTTGATGCAGAAGAGCTTGTTCTGGAGTGGAGGTCTGTCCAGGCATCAAACTCTTCACTTCCAACACCCATTACTCCCTTCCCTGCTGGGCTTCCATGTTCAGGTGATCCCTGTATTCCAGGTCCCCCAAGCTCTCTACCTATTCCTACAGCTGCTGTTCTCTTCCGGCTGACTCTGCCTCGGCTCTTCAGGTACTTAGTGCCATTGTCCATGGATACAGCTCGTCTGCGGGGCCCTTTGCCCATTTTTCCACCTTCTGGGTTAAGCATCCACCAGGAACTTTTTCCTGTTCCCTCATTTTGAACACGGATGAATCGTGTATGGAGGGAGAGGTTGTGTCTAATGGAGTTCTGTAGATAGAAGAAAAAAAGAAGGAATAAGGCATTAGTCATTTTAATCATGGCATCAAAGTACCATATTCATATTAAATATATTTATATTTTTCATATACTTTATTTATACATTTACTATGATACATACATTGAAGAGCCATAATAAACATGGATGATAAACAAAATCATGATTAATGGCTGCATTTATTAATAAATAAATAAACAAATAGTATTTTTGGACAAATTAAACAGTAATTGATAGACACTTCCTGCTGTGGTATATATAAAAAACAAATAGTGGAATACAAGGAATATTCAAAAAAGGTTTTATATCGACCAAGTGCTATTCAAATCAACAGATATTCAAAATAAGACCATACAGGGTGCAAGTTCCTATAATACTCTAAAAACAGTTCATGGCACTCATTGCAGGAAGAGGTGAAGCCCCTCTTGGCTGCTCAAGCAAATCAATACTGTAAGCAGACCAGCTCCTGCACGGCACACGCTTTCTCTGACTCACGCTGCAGCTAGCCAAGCCAAGTCCACACGCACATCAAACCGTAGTCAAGGTTACCCAAATGAATCACACGTGGCAACCTGATCACAGACGCCTCTATCGATTGCAGTCTTGGGGAAATATGAGGGAAAGCCAGAGAGTGAGATGAGAAAGCGAGAGGAAGGCGTGATTTTGGCAAGCTAGCGATCCTGGAGGAGCACCAGACAAAGGAAACAAAAACCAGAGAGAGAGAGAGAGAGAGAGAAAGAGAGAGAGAGAGGTTTCAGTGGTACAGATGCAGCAAAGAAATGCTTTTCTTTCTTTGGCTTATAACAGTCAAGAATGTTAATGACTGTTATAGTCTCCGATGTGAATTGGTCAATATGTTGTTCCAGTGGCGCAGCATAGCAACTATGATGTAAAACACCTGTTGACATAAGTGATGTGCACATTATTGGATAGAACATGCAGAGGCCCACTGTCAACTGTAAATATTTAATATTTTATTATGCCTTCTGAATTTGATAAGTTCAATTTTAATGATTATTATTTGGTTTAATAAACCAATAAGCCACTCAAGGCTGTGATATATTGTAAATGATGTTATTCATACTTGTTTATAAAAGTCACAGCAAAACACATTCCATTAAGCATCACACCTAACAATGCACTTCATCTACTCACATATATAGCAAGGTCTCCCATACTTTGTAGCTTCATTTTTTTCACTCCCCCAGTAGCATGTTTTATTTGTCCACTACCTCCACTTATTAAAAGTAGAAATAATTTAATTCAATAAGATATTCATTGGCTATTTTTTAAACCTTAAGCAATCAAACATTTTTAATGATTAGTTTATAAAGTGTTTGAATGGATTCTTTTGAAATATACAAGCTTTTTTTATTAGCTTGTGTATGATGTGTTTGGCTTCCAGGACATTATAAAGAAAGACTGTCATAGAATGAGGCCAGCCACTGTACTTTTAGATTGTACAGCATGTGTACTCAGAACAGACTAGGACAGTAATTTTGTTCCCATCCTCCTTGTGTCTTGCTCTTTACCTGGTACCCTGGTACACCCTAGTCATGCTTAAAATTTATGGGACCCAAGCCAAAATGTTATGCTTGTTCCCCTTTTGGCCAGGTGGACTAAATAAGACAATGTTCCTAGCTGTCCCTTGCTGAAGGAAGCCTTGGTATACATCCTTCAGAAAACTAAAGTAATCTCTGTTTCCCTCTCCATTTTCTTTTCTCCAGTAGGAAAATCATAATCTGTCCATCAAAATCTCAAAACTACCAACAATCCATATAATGTGTTGACATGTGTACACAGCAACAGTAATGTAGTGTGGGCTCCACTCCTTACAAATACACACCGTCTCACACTCAGCGCTGCATAGCCTCTTCACACCCTCCTTCACTCAGATTCCCTCATTCTCACACTCATTCATCTCTTTCTCTGTGTCCCGCATCTGTTTATCACTCTTTTCGTTCATTCTAATCCTGCCACAAATCACACTACTAATTTCATTCACCTGCTCCAACTGAAGAAAAAATGCAAATAAGACAAAACAAATCTACTTCCTGTCCCTCAATCATCCACAATACAATTACACTTCAAGTGCGTCTATCAGCCCATCTATACTCCATAATCCCCCATCGCACCCCCTTACGGAAAGCAGCCTCTTGTTTTCCGTAGCGATTCTGAGAACCATTACCACTCACATGAGTGTTCGGATATCAGTCACTGAAAAGAGCCAATTACCTTGGCAAAATTTACACTACAGCTGGATATCGACTGTAAAGCAGGCTAATCTTGGAGAACGTGCTGCTTCAGTGTCACCTCACACCTGAGGGGCTAATTCTTCCCCCAACACCAGTGGCAGATTTGCTGCTTTTTGCACCGCTCCCATTCAGCGCAGTGAGAAATTGGATAAGCAAGACGTATTTATGTTCCCTCACCCCCCAGGAAGGGGCTTTATTCTCCACCGGTTATTCTGCCAAATTACACGAGCCCCCGTGCTGGTGAAAGAGCCAGATGCTTCCTGGGCCGTCTAAATCAAAGCCAAATTGAAGCGTGGTGTCATGAGTGGGAACTGCATGCCGAAACGACCTGTGCGAGGTGATCTGAGCGCGACACCCTGACAGCTCCGGCAAACGCGCTCTGTTGCAGGGGTAACCATGACTACAGTGGAAACGGGAAGAGAGGAGCTATGTGCATGAAGCGGGGGGAAGAGAGAGCCAGATGCCGTTTGATGCTGCAGGTAAACTGCAAACAGCCTTTCATCTTTGACAGTCAGACGACTCACCCAACTCGCAAGAGAGCTTCAATCATCAGCAGTCACACCGTTGCTTGAGCTGTCTCAGAGGAACAGTGATTAGCAAGTCAACTATGGGCTGCATGACTTCACAGTAGCTACCAGCACCCCGCCACTCTGCAGATCAGCTCACCAAACAGCCGTCTACACATGAGCTTGTTGTAGAAAGCTTGCATTTTTAAAACATGACAACTCTCAGACTTGAAAAGCCACGCACTTTCGCACGTCGTTTAGTCGGTGAAAAGATCCACTCTTTGCCCTTAGTGGCTCCATTAAGACGAGGGAAGAGGTAGAGTACTGGATGTTTGATGAAAGCAGATTATTCATGAAGTCACCAATGCTATAGTGGTGCGGGCTGTGGTGAGTGTTATAAATAGCAGGGCTGTGGTTCGGAATTTGACCTAGACACCTTCAAGCTCGTCTGCCTCTGAGTCATTTGCTGGCCAGCCATGTAGCTGTCTGTCTGTGACCTGCTTTGACTTTCTCTGGTACGCGCTACATGCTTTCTGCAACTATTCTGAATAGTGTCACATCTGCAACTACTAACTTAGCTGACACTTTCTCACTAAAGCTTACAAAAAGTCCTGTTTGTGTGCTGCAGCATGGACAAAATGTGACACATAACAGTATAAGCTGGACAGAGAGGCCATAACAGTTATCTATTATTGTAGATGTTTCATTAGTAATTGATTTTTGCCTGTCTGCTGCAAGGAGTTGTAATGTAGAATTATCAGTGGCATTTAGACCTTAAAATGTGAATCCATGGTTAACAGTGACTTGTAGTGACAATAAAGCATGGAAGTCATTCTGTCAAAGATTGTGCAAAAACTATCAATGTGAGGAATGCAAGCTCAGTGAAGCTCTCACTGCCTCCTGATACAATTGGATTCGACTGCAGTCTAGGAATATCTACAAGTGGCCAACAGTGACCTACAGGATTTTAAACAGCTTGCTAGTAATATACTGTACACATAGCCCTCCGAATGGAACAGTGTGCTTGACAGAGGAAATGTTAAAATGCATGCAAACACTCACTCTACAGTGAAACACAACCTGACTTACAGACACTTTCAAATATGCCGGGCAAACCGGAAAAATCTGGCAATCAGATTTAATCCCACTCTAGCCTGTATAATCCAGAGAAATCTAGAGCTAATCCTGGTTAAATCTGGTGGCCCCTTAGCTGACTGTAACCCCTGAAATACTACAAAGTAACAGGGATTGAAAGGATCATATGTTGCCCAGGCAGCACGTACAAGAAAGTGTGATGATGGGCGTAATAATTGCTATTGAAATCGAAAAATGAGGGCAGTTTCATTTCAAAACTAAACAGACTGAATTTAGGGTATGCACATTTCCTTAAAGAACTGACACTTTCCTTAGATCTAGGTCAAATAATAGGTACAGTGATATTATTAATGTATAGTAAAATTGTTGTTACTTGAAACTTCCATTACAGAAAATAATAAAACTGACTTGATTTTAATTGTTTCAAGCCTTGAGTGACAATTATATTCACCATCAAAGAATATATTATTAGTACTGCTAATACGTAGATTGGAGCATATTTTTTTTTTTAATTGAAGTTCATGAATCAAGATCATTGCCTGTTTGACCCCTTGGTCGCCTACGCCCTCCTGTTTTCGTGTTAGGCACATCTGCCCACAACAAGTCATTAAAGGCTGCTTTTTACTTGGAAAGTTCTGCCGTAACAATTGCCCTGACACACCAAAAACAAGATATCATACAGCAAGAAAGTAACGATTTCAACACTTATATTAACACAGTGGTTTGTTTAGTGGTTGTATCTACAAGAAAATGAATTCAGAGAGTGAACTGTCTTTAAAGTCTTAATGCATTTTAAAAGGGGAAGTCATAGTATCAAACAAGAAAAAGAAAAAACTTGTGGTTGCTACCCTGTCAGATAACCCTCCCAAAAGCAACTATGATGAATACCCAAGGTATGATCCATTAAAAGTGGATCCAAAAAGAAGCTTTAATCAAATAATGCTATGATACAGTGTTTCAGTCAACGATTCACTGATGTAGGCCTTGGATTAGGGCCTCTGGATCAACTTCACTATGGGCAATGAATGGGATTTAGAAGGATCATGGCTCATTTTTCACACAAGGTCACTAAAATCACTAAGTGCCTTATATGTCATTCAGTTTCTGAGCAGCACAAAAGGCCACAGCTCTGCTAGTGTCTACAGTTCTATAAAAAAAAAGGGATAAGACAATATTTAAGATGATATCTACCTTGAAATTTCAGTCAACTATTCCGGGAACCATTTGCCAAGCGATCTGTTTCACATTTTAAAGAGCATTCTAATTTATTGAGCAGACTCCACCGAGTATTCAAGGCAGTGTTCTGTTTTACATTCTGCCCAGTGTTTCATTCGACGCGGTCCGGAACGCACAGCTCGTGTGTTGGGGGATTGTTCTGTCGAGCATTCTTGTGCGCTCGCAGGACTGGAAAAGCTGTTTTCACCCGCGTTCACCCATTATTTATTAATCCATTTCACACAGCCAGCAGTCATTATGCATGCTACTGTCAATGGGTATCTCTCTGCCTCGCATTTATTTGATAATAAGCACAAGTGGGGTAGGAGATAAAAGCGCTGACTGCGTTCATTGTGCAAGAGGGAGAGAGTGAGAGAGGACTCCTGCAGGCGAGGAGACTTAAAATGAGAGTTCTGTGTGGGAACAGGGCGCGTCTGCTAAGCCTGTCTGGAGGCAATCGATGGAAATTAGCCAACGCTAAAGATGCACTTCCTGTGAGTGATGTCACAGGCGGTGCTCGGCTGTTTGGGGGAAAAGAAAGAACTCACAAGCGATTAATGGAAATGAAGCGCAGGGAGAGGGGTGGGCAATGTGATAAATGGAGCGATATGAAATTATAGAATGGAATAGTTGTAATACATGATGATGCTGACCAATTTTTTTTTTGGTTATTACAGGATGTATTTTTTTGTGTTTTCATTTGTTCAGCAAAATATTATCTGAGTCTGTGCGGTTCTCTTAGTTAAACCAAAAATGAAAATCTTTCCTTGGGCACCCACATTGTTCTAACCTGTTTTAAAACATAAAAGTCTTCTATATGGCTAACATGCTAAGATCAGCCAATGCAAGGATCACACTAAAACTGAACAAGTTATTCTTTGCTATTTACCTAAAATGTTACACTTTGCTAAGCATTTGACATCATTTGACAAGCATTTGCTAAGCATAACTTTGACATCATTATTCTCAAAATGAATCTTATAACTGAATATGGCAAGCTAGTTTTAATATGTGATCATGAATCACAAAACCAGTCATAAGTGTCCATTTTTTGGAAACTTATTTATGCATCATATAAAAGCTGAATACATAAACTTTCCATTGATGTATAGTTTGATAGGGCAATATTTGGCCGAGATACAACTATTTGAAAATCTGTAATCTGAGGGTTCAAAAAAAATGAAAAAATTGCCTTTAAAGTTGTCCAGATTGAGTTCTTAATTTTTGATTAGAAATTTGCAATGTTAAGTTTTGATATTTTTACATATCGCATACAATACAAAACGATAATTTTAAAAACCATACAATGTATTTTTGGCTTTTCCCACAAATATATCCATACATCTTTTTCAGAAGATATTTTTTCCAAAACATTTTGTGAAATGAAATAGAATTTACAACCCTTTCTCATTTTGGAAACTTTTGGAAAAAAAAAAAAAAAAAAAAGTTTATAAATGTTTATGACAACTTAAGGGGGACAAAATAATAGGATTTTAAATTTTGGCAGAAAAATTTGTTTTTAAATCAACATAGTAATAAAATTAAACATTTTAATGATAGAAGCTCAGCAAGCATATTCTAAAAACAGAGTAATAGCCTCATTACAGCCAATGCTAGGCGACAGAAGGCCTCTCTCACCACTCACTTCCCTGTGGAATGCCCACCCACCAGAGGGACCAGGGCGGAAGGGAGGGGCCGCGTCTGGAGCTTTAGCCTAACCTGAGAGAGGTAGACTAGGCACGGAAAAGAAGCCAGAACCCCTTGGGGTCTGTAGGTGGGAGCAGCCAGCTAGTGTGTGCTCCATCCCCTTGGACCAAGCTCTAATTGGAACTGCTGGGCAAGCCGGGCCAAGTTCCCTGGGAACGGGGCGAGCCTGAGGGAGGGAGGGAGGGAGAGTGGGAGGAAGTGAAGGATGGACGGATAGAGCAAAAAGAGGGGAGGGAAGGTTTAAAAATAGAACAGGCAGATTAAGGAGCATCTGAGAGCGGTGCAGGGGATCGGAAAATCCGCCCTGCATGCCAGAGCTGACCAGACCTTCGGGGCATAAAAGCCAGTTCTTTGCCATTACGTAGCAGGGCACAGCATAGCACAGCCGCCCCCTGGCATACGTTTACCCGGTCGTCGCGTGGCAAGAAGCCCAGACTGGGGCAGCACTAAGAGCATGAAACGATGACGATCCCTAGCTAAGCTTTCACACAACAGGTGGAGAGTACAGACACCTGTGGGAGATCGCACAGACTCTGGGAAAAAAAAAAAAAACGTCTTACACCTGGGTATTATGCACAGATGCACACTTCTTGTTGTAATATAAATTTGCAGTGATAAAACAATATAAAATATTACTGAATAATTGTACATGCTGTAAGAAATATTTCATTTTATTAATCAGTATTTGTGTCTTCTATTAAAAAGATCTAAAAACATGCTTAAAGCAAGAGAAATACACTTGAGAAGCAACATTGCATAAGATATGGAGTCTTATTTTGCTTACCCCATTGGCATTTTTTTCCTAAGCATAAACCTAACCATTTTAATGTTTTTTTTTTGTTTTTTTTTTGTTTTTAATAAGAACAAATTAGAACATTTTTCAAATAAAAAAAAAAATAAATAATTCAAGTTTGCATTCTGGTTGATGCATAAGCCATATAAGTAATAATAATAATAATAATCATAATCATAATATTATTATTATTAATAATAATAATAATAATAATAAATGAGATAAATCATTTGGATTTTAACTGACTATGAAGACAAGTGAATAAATAGGGAAAAAAGTAGGCTCTACAGGCAAATCCCATTATTTTGAAGTCTTTTGTGTTTACAGCTTCTCTGCCAGTACAAACACAAGCGTGTATAACTCTGACTGACTTTATCATCGAGCACAAAGTCATCCTCTGTTCTAGGCAGAGCATGCACAATTAATTAGTAAATCATTAATTAAGTCACGCATCGATTATTTCGGTTGCAGGGCGTGGAATGAGCTGATCGCTTTAATCAAACCCCAAACAGATTGGGAAGCACCTGGTCACATGATTGTTAATTAAAACCTGCTATATTAATGCGCTATCCTTTAATATTCAAGTTCACGTAAGAGGACAAAATACTCATATATGATCTGAATACATAACACCATTTTGGTGCTCGGTATTAACCTCCTTAAAAATGCCTTGGGTCTTTTTCACAGTAAGATGTAGCACATAAATATGCACTTGGTTACATACAAGCACGCACACACACACACACACACACACACACACACACACACACACACACAC
>CAIGQV010000806.1:632948-650582 GCA_903798115.1 Danio jaintianensis | reverse complement strand
CAGGCTGGCCAGAGATACCACAGCTGGGGTGGATGAGAAGCCCAGTCAACTATTACAAAATTACTGTCACTGTTAGTCATGAATCTCTGCCTAATTCTCTAAAAGTCTTTCTTTACTGCATGTGCTCGTAATCTTTTCTGCAGTTTCTGTGCCTTTATCTCTCGTATTAATGCTCAAGAAAAGATAAAGTTTCAACAATAAAGCTAAACGTTTTTTATTACTTTCAACTTTTGGATTTAACTTCTGTCCCCTCTGTTCTATCCGTTCCTTCATAGATATCCTAGATCTACCAAGAGGTCACAATAGTTCAGTCATTTCGAACTGAAGAAAGAATTTAGATAAAAACTGAAAATTCTTCTAAAGTATCTTTCTTCACAGATGTTTCTCCTGAAAATACTACAGCATCTCAGATAATATTCAGCATCTCTATGTTTCAGTGGCGAATGATCTGAGTTCTATCCACATTCATTTTATAGCTTTAAGTTCTAACAGTGTGTTTACAAATAGATTGCAACGACCACAAATGGCATCTTTTTTCATTTAGACTTTAGCCAAAGTCTCCTAATGGTCAGATTTTTGTTGTATTCTTGAACAAAACAACAGCGTCTCTATGCCTCAGACTATCAAAATTATCATCAATATCTTCACATGCTCAGTGATCTACACTACATTTTAAATTCATTTTGTAGCCGTAAACTGTTTGTGAATGATTGTACCATTTCTTTATTCTTAGTTCCTTCAAGTATTTTTACAGAAAAAAATCAGGCAAGACAAAGTGATAACTAAATGAAACATGACTGGAATCATCATGAAGTCTCTCGAGGTTTGAAAAATAAACCTCTGAGCTATAACTTTCAGTATAGATGAATGCACTGTATAGATAACAGTATAGACAACATCTCCAAAACGCTATTTGTGTGTTCACAAAAACCTATGATGTAGACACAAATGCGCTAATGGTGAGCCCCTTCACATTACTGATTTTTAAATCACAGATAAATGCAATATGCACTCGGAAGGGTGATAAAATGTGATTAGTTCCATACATCTCAACAGTCAGTAACAGGATGTGACACACTCTTGTTGTACTATTATACGAGATGTTTTGCATCACTGGGCTCATCTAAAAACCTCATGTTATACCACAGATACGTAGACATGCTTTAAAAGAATGAGAACATAAAAGCAAAACACTTTACCATGGCGTCCTTCCACGAACCACAAGCACTGGTCATTGGAATGAGCCTTGTGTGTTTACCTCTGCCCTCCTGCCCACCGTACAACAGCCATAATCCAACCCATCACAGAAAACCCAGAACTATTAATAGCAGCTAATTGATGCCAAAGACGACTAGGCTCAATGTCCGAGCCAGGCCAGCCGAGAGACACGAAACTGGCTGCCACAGTTTAGACAAGCAGCTCTCAGACAGGATTACACAACAGCTATCAGAAAATACTTTCGCTGGCGCTGACTGTATGTGATCTCTCCCTGATCCAGACCACCTTCGGTTCCATCATCCTCATCTTCCTAATGGTCGATACTAATATCATTTTAAAGATACTATCTATCTATCTATCTATCTATCTATCTATCTATCTATCTATCTATCTATCTGTCTGTCTGTCTGTCTGTCTGTCTGTCTGTCTGTCTGTCTATCTATCTATCTGTCTGTCTGTCTGTCTGTCTCTGTTCTATACATGTGGAAGTAAATACAGTATGTGACCCTGGACCACAAAACCTGTCATAAGTGTCAGTTCTTGGTTTAAATCTCAATTATATTTACATTTATATCAACTAAAAGCTGAATAATTCAGCTTTATATTTATGTATACTCTAGGACAATAGTTGGCTGAGATACAATCTGGAATCTGAGGGTTCCAAAAAAATCTAAATACTGAGAAGGTTGCCTTTAAAATTGTCTAAATGAAGTGTTGCAATGCACTTTATTAAACAAAAAATGAGTTCTGATGTATTTGCAGTAGGAAATTTCAATACTATTCATAGAACATGATCTTTATTTAATAATCTAATGATTTTTGGCATAAAAGAAAATTGATAATTGCCAAAAATATACCCAAGCAACAAAAGACTGGTTTTGTGGTTCAGGGTCATATATGTTTGTGTGTGTGTGTGTTTGTGTGCTTTTTCTTACTTATTTACATTGTTTGTGTGAGCACATGGCCCTCATGTGTCGGAATTAAATGAGTATTAAAATCTGATGCCAACTGTTATGGGGCCAACATGTGTGAGCATGGTCTGTTTTCCACAACCTTATTTTGATTGAATCAAGTTGTTTTTTTCACCCTGTCAGCCAATCAAATCTCTCGCCTTATGGGAACATATGAGCGACATACAGCTGCGCATCCCTGGGCGGCACAAACAAGTCCTATAAGGAATTAAACCAGATTTAATTTCTGTCTAAAACTGTAGGCTTAAGATTAGTTTAGCTCATCTCTTTGTCCTCTGTATCCAATGAGAAAAACAAGGATCTAGCGTGAGGTAAATATCCCATTTAGAAATATTAAAAACTCTTGTTGTTTTGATGATGTAATAAAAGGCCTGTGTGTATCAACTATTGCACACTGAAAAACAAAAACATTCTGGAAGACCAGGGGGTGGAATCCTCTTAAAAACATGCAAGAATTTATAGGAGTAAAAAGAGAAATATGATTTTTTTTTTCAGTACACTATTTTAAATTTAATATTGATGTATAAATGAAATAAAAAATAAACCTTTATTATTTGTATACTTGTATTAACTCTAGAATATGAACTCTGTTCCATAATACAGACATTCTTTGCTTTTCAATTCTGATTTTGTATTCTATCTATGAAGGGCCTTACTCAAATAAATAAATAAAAATGTACAATAAATATGCCAGATATTAGTTGAAAGACAACACTTCATAATTGACTGCCTGGATGTTTTGTGATGTGATCTCGGTGATCCAAAATGCTTGCCAGAAAGCCACAAACCACAGAGAGAAATAGAATTGAAATTCAGCTGTGTCTGACTATCATTTTCTAACTTAGATGTTGGAGCTGAGGGGAAGAGAGCGAGAGAGACAGACAGACTGAGGTCCCTTGGGTTCTGCATGAAGCATGTGTAGTGAGAGCATGTGCATACAGTTCAGAATATCAAATCTGATCTAATTAAAACCTTTGAACCATATGACACACAAAAATGAACAGCTGAAACATCCAGCGTGGTTTATTCGTTTGCCAACCAACGTGGTGCAATTATGCGGTCGCATTTGCTTCACTAAATAACCCTTTTCGATTATGTAATGTTTTAATTACAATTTTACACCGCCTATTTTATTTCCCATAGTCTTTTGGATGGATGTCAGGTCTGAAGAGGAGACAGCAGAGCGAGGGAGGGAGGGACGGACGGAGGAAGGGAGTTAGGAGGAGGAGGAGAAGGAGGAGGGTGCGTGCTGGAGATCTCGGAACGGAACAGACAGACAGGCGCGCGTGCGTGCGTGCGTGCGTGCGTGGCCGACGCGCGGGGAAGCTGACCGGACCCATGCGTGTCCCCCAGGTGACCTGCGCCTTACAAGCACGGCCCGCGCGCTCCAGCTCATCATATTGACGGCGTCACAATCGTCTCAATGCGTCATAAACACAACTGTATAGACGCCAGTAATGCATGTTTTAAATATTACAAGAGCAATTAACTCATAGAACTCGAGCGCGTCTGTTCACCTCCCCGTACTAGTTACTCTGAAAACGTTTAAAACTCACGAGGTTTCCCCTTCACCACAACGTGTCAAACACCAATATGTATCTGGAAGCCTTTTGTATGATGCGAGACACGCACAGAACATGCAATTACAATCAGGTGGCAACTGTACCTTCCAGCCGGCTGAACTATTGCTGTCTCCTTTATCCTTGAAATAGGGCACAAATCGCACCATCCAGTCATAGATTTGCGATAAGGTGAGCCTTTTCTCTGGGGTGCTCTCAATGGCACGCGTGATCAGATCCGCGTAGGACTGGTTGCCCCACGCGTTCCGTCGCGACGACTTAGATTTGCGCAGCTGGCCGGCCACATCCAGCGCGGCGCCGGACATGCACGCAGGGGCGGCCGCAATAGGGGCAGGGGCGCCGGCTGGATGCTTGAACTCCGTCGGCGCCCCACCGCTCCGGCACGCCGGCACGTTGCGCGGCTCCACTTTCACAGGCAACGCACGGCTCTCCTCCTCCGGACACGGCAGCGGCCAGGTGCACGACCTCGGTCGGCAGTGCGGCTCATAGTCGGCGTCCAGTTCAACCTGATGCGCGTCTATCCCGCTGCTCTCCATCATTAACATGCTGCTTTTGCGCGTCAAAAGGCAAGGTCAAGGGGGGGGGGAAACAACAACAATGTGCCCTTAAATCCAGTGATGATGGACTGTGTGTGATCTCTCAGTCTGTAGTTTTTTTACACCAAATGAGTAAAAGCAAAAGCACCGGGAGCCGTGAATAGACTGCTCATTCTTGTGTCTCTTGTCGGCTGTAATGTACTAAACACGCAAAAGCATCCAATGCATCACGATGTGCAACAGTCTGTCTTCCATATTACTGAACAATTCAGTCACACGCAAGCGGGTGTCCATAGGGCTGAGGTGCTGAAATCACACACCCATCACTGAAGCGTCTCGTGCATGCAAAGTCCCTTTAATCGCGCGCTCGCACCAACTGTTGATTGCTTTGACAGACGGTCTGACAGACACGCTAGGCAAAGCTTGTAAATCTATCTCATCAAGAAGGGCGAAATCAATTGACTTTCCTCTGGAGTCTGGCCACAGTTTCCGTTTGTCTGGAGCTCTCCCGTCCCTTTTTTCTCTGCAGATTTGAAAGCGGTCTCTCACGCGATCACTATTGCAATAGCTGATAGTAGACGCGGCGCGGGTGCCCTAAAAATAGGGTCGCGTGAATGGAGCGGCACAGTTCAGCCGATGAGCAATATTTTTAAAGGTTTTATTATTCTTCTTCTTGTTATTATTATTTGCGTTAGATAAAATATTCAGACCAACATTCCTTCCACATCGGTTCACGCCTGTTTGCGGATGACTAGACGGGGCTGTAGCGGCGGATAAATGCTGCTATCAGATAATTGGACGGCGCTTGAATCAAGTCACTCCCTCCAGAACAGGTTTATCCGGGGGACGCGCATCTTCTACCACAAAACATTCTTGCCTCTTTAGAAAGATTTACATGTGAAGGATTTGCTTCCAAGTCTGGCTCTTATGGCAATTTGTTCTTTGAAGCGAACCAGCAATTATAAATTGCACTACTATTGTAGACATATTTTTTTACGCGACTTTCATAACTCTGAAATGTTCATTCAGATTAATGCAATTAAAAAAACAAGTAAAAGAAACTACATTTTCCAAATGGCATAAACATGTTTGACGTGATAACATAAATATATAGCCTATACTTTCTGTTTTAGCTACTACAAACACTTAAATAAGCAATAGTCTAACCTACTAACTATATGAATAACGCTATGCAGACTAATGAACACTTTGCATTAAAACTGTGATAGATACAATGAACATTTGCAATAAGTACCCTACTATAGTGTAAAGGTGATGGGAATAGAGATAAGTGCAAAGTCTGTCATTCGTTAGGTGAAATTAGTAATACTGAAGGAATATATATGTATAAATTCAGATGCAAAACCATCTAAGTGGCGTCAGGCATTTTCTTATAAAATGTTATGTTCAATTTCACTTTAAAGACAGAAACTATTATTTGCCATAAAAGTGAAATTACTGAACCTACACAAAGGAGGCTGAGAAAAATGTGTGTGTCCGTGTACAAGCAGCCAATATCCTATATGCATTTATTATTAAACTTCTTTTCAGTATTCATATTTGGAAATGCAACCTGTTGCGTTGACAGGCAGAGGGATGTGAGCATGTGACCAGAGCGAGCATGTGAAATCCCCGCGCTCACACTGCGACCTGCACTGGCCATACATACATTTAACAGGGTTTTCTGCCCACATGACGTTATTTCCCATGAAAAAAAGTCGAGAGCAGCTATTCGTGGATGCCTGTCAGTAGATAATCTCCACCCCAACATCATATTATCCATGAGAGAGACACCGCAGCGCCAAATTTTCATTTTGCCAAACGTGCTTCGGGTGAGGAGGGGTGTATTTCTTTTGGAAATGATGGCTCTTGGCAAGCGTTTCTCTTGTCTATGAACAAGTGCGGTGGGCGGGACGCGAGTGAATGTGACATTCGGTGTACAGCTCGTGTGTGACTCGCTGATAAATTGACCGAGGGGATTCCGCCCACGCCGCGAGCCAGAGCGCGCGTATCAGATTCTATTGAATCTGACAGGAGGGAGGGGCTGACTGACACGCTCCGCCAATCAACGCCCTACGCCAAACCGATTCTCTGCACTCATTGGTTGTTCCCTGGTACAGGTGGGCGGTAACAGTCTGAATGTATAAAAGCCGTAACCCCCTTTTCGGGTGGAAAATCCCCCAACGGTGACGTAACGGTGGACCGTTGACAGCTGGTCGTCAATGGCAACCTAATCCTCCAATGCTCTATAGTGGAATGCTTTCATCATGATTAAATGCTGCTTTTACACCACAAAATGTGGAAAAGAGAGGGAGAGCAAGAGGTACACGCAGAGGAAGGTAGGGATAAGAGAGAGAAATGTTGTAAATGAGAACAAACAGAGGTTTAATTCACAACACATGGGCCTGTGGTTTTGGAAAGGAGATTTTTATGCACCACAATGAAGTTGTAACAGGAATGTGGTGTGACTCCTACAGCATGGAATGAAAACACTGTGTTTCAGCCAGTTTAACAGATTTAATGGTGTGCTCGTCTTTGCTGTGAAAGAGCCCTAGGCAAAAACATAACAACCTATGATGTGATATTGAAGAGATTGGGGCTAGTTGTCACAGGGGCTACAACCGATTTATTGTCACCCATCACAGTTGTGGTGATGTATGTAGGTTTAAAACATAATTCAAAAAGCACTTAAATTGCAATACTTGTGTGAGAATTCTGTCCACCATACTGACATACATTCAGAAAAACTTTAGAAACATTAGGATAATGGCTAATTTCATGAAAATCTAGTTGGAGCAAACTGTCACATATTTTTTGTTAGAATTTATTTTCAAAGTAATGTTAACTTTTTTGTCTGTTAAAGGGTTAGTTAAGCCCTCCAAAAATAATTTATGTCAATAATTACTCACCAACATTTAGTTTTAAACCCCTGAGCCTTCATTCATATTCAGAACACACGTTAAGATATTTTAGAGAGCTCCCTCATCCTCCATACACAATAAGGCTCCCGAGACATTCAAAGTCCAGAAAAGGAACCAAAAAACAAAGAAAATATTCTAAATAATTTACACTAAATAAAAATATTGAAATAAATCCAAAACATCTTCATTTGTGTTCTGAAGGTGAATGAAGGTCTTAGGGGATAGAACGACATGAAAGTGAGTAATTAATACCTGATTAAATTTTTTTGGGATGAAATAACCCTTTAATGCCAACCTACATTTTAAGCAGTGCTGGTTATTGAAGTATTTTTCCCATTTGTGTCCATATAAACAAAAGTTATGCAACACAACTGATGCAGGAAGGTCACATAATAATGATAGGATGACAGATGTAGTACCTCTGAATTCAATACTGCTCATATTTATTCTTTAAAGAACTTACTTTTTTTAAATGATCGTGAAGATAATTCAAGTATTGTACATATCGGGAAGTATGCATATTTGATTAACAACATTGGAGCACGCAGTAGGTCTGTGTTTAAAAGTTTTTAGCTATAGTTAATCTTTTTGTCCTATGTACAGTGTAAAAAAATCTCCCTACAAAATTACTAAACTAAAAAAATATATAATAGTTTAAAATTTGAGGATGTTTAAAGCCAACCGAATATGGACAAACCCAACAGCTGGGTAAAAAGTGTCATTTAAATGTAATTGAACAGAATGAACCCAAAGTTGGGTTTGTTCATATTTGACCCAACAATGGGCTAAACAACCCAGTATTTTTTAAAGTGTACATCTTAGAATTAACCTTGATAATTAAATCTTTTTTTTCTTTTTTTTAAAAGTAAGTCTTTATTAACACAATGGTTTTAATTATTTATTTTTTACAAAATGGGAAAATTGTGTTTTATGAACATCCGGAACCCAACTGTTGCTTTGTGCTGCAAAATTGTTTTACTGCTTTGAAAACTAGTTAGTAGATAATAGCATGTTCAATTGGTTTATTGACAGCATACCCAAACTATTTGGAAAAGCTATCACATAAGGTAAAGAAAAAAAGACCAATTAGCTGAATGCTTTTTCTTTTTTCTGTCCATTTGGGAAGAGTTGTTTAGTAGTTTAACAGGATGCTTTGTGGATTATAAAAACAAACCCTTCCTAAGGAACACTTAAAAAATAATAATTCTCTGTAAAAGAAAAAAAAAAGATAATGTTCAGACAGAAAATTAACAGTATTTTTTCTGTATACATATGCATAAAACGCATAGTTTTGCGGTTTTGTAATTTTATTATTGTGATATATACAGTCACTCAAGCAATCAGTCAATAAACACCATCTGTTAATCATATTATTATTTTAATTTTAGGGAGATTTTATTATTGTTAATATTTTTACTGTACATTTTCAAGTAAATGTCTAATGCCAGTATTACCTGTCTGGCTTATTTTTCCTGTATAAAAGCAGGCATGGTCATTGTAACTCGAGTGCAAAATGTGTACATTCATTATAATTTATTGCCATCATAATTATTAAGGCTAATAACTGCCATTTGTTATTCTAATTCTGTTAAAACGGTGGCCGAGCTGTTAGTGTAAGCCCAAAGTAAAAGTGACAATTACCTCAAAGATTTCAATGCCCTAGTGCAGAAGAGTTTCCAGTAGTCCTTGAAATATTGTTAAAGAAAGATTTTTTATATTTGGTTTGTAGCTTTTGACCGATTTGCAGTGCCATTTAAACTCTCTGGAACACTGTTGAAAAACGTCAACATGTCTGTCCATCATACATTTTTTTGTATCTAACACGTAGTGCTAATTGGCTAATATGCGTTATCTAATGTGACCCACCTTCACTGCTTCATTTGTAATTGTGATTTAGTTACTTAAACGTTAAACTCCTTTTTTCGTGTGGTAAAGAAGCTTAGACTTGATCCTCCCTCACTACAATTGATCTAAGCTTATTAGCAGGCCCACACAGAATCTGCACCTGCAGAAGTCCACAGAAAGCTCCGCAACATCCCACTGAGAAGGAACATCATTCGCAAAGTCCTTCAAAATCCCTTCCCAACATAAATCTATTAGCTAAGAGTAGTGTATGTAGTGTTCTCAGCTTAGTTGAACACATATCATTGTATTAACAGAGAATTATAATTTTTTTTTCTATTGTAGAATCCTTTTCCCATGAAATCAAAATGGACATTTTAATTTTTAAAATGAAATATTGCGATTTTTTTAATATGAATGATTTATCTGTGCAAATTAAAAAGAGATACATAAAGATTATAGATAATAGATGCAAGAGTCAGTAAGTATGCGTAGGCATTTCATAAGCCGGGTTAACCCAGCTGGGTTAGAAGTATCACATGAAAAACAAGATGGAAATGCCACATTTTTTTAATTCACAAAAAAAAAAACTCGCTTGAGGTGGTTTTGGACCTTTTGGGAAGTGGTTAATGCAAATAATGGGAGATGGAAATGTATTTGACAAGTAAAATCAGATGGAGTGATCATTACACACACGTGACTAATCAGCTGTCTCCAATATGCTTGCTTTGTTTAGTACAGTCAGCCTCTCTAACAACATGATGGAAATCCACCTAATTCACATTTGGGATTTTTTTTTTTGCTAACTTTTCAAAAATCAACACATTAGGATGAAAACCAAGCTATAAATGCAAAAGTTGGCAAGTATGTGAAATCCACGTGCAAAAGTGTGTGTCTACTTGACATGTATGCAAGTGTTTTATGTGTGTTATCTTTGAGTGAAGTTTGATTTAAGCTCTGCATGGTTCCTCAAATTCATAATTTCTCTTATCATAAACAGAGTGCAGATATGATGCAAGTAGGAGATTCATTTAGCAGCTTAGGTGATTATAAAAGGAATTTGTGTGGTAAAAGTTTTCGTTGTGTCTTGACAATAAATTCTTTTAGAGATGACGTTGACAAAAAAAATCAGCTACAGTGTTTTAGGGCAAGTCAAAGCAGACATTTTTCACAGGCAGCTAATGAAGCAGTCCATTATGGAGATAAAATTATCATAATATCAAATTATTAAAAATGGATCATGATTCGAAAAAATTTTGCAGACCTTTTACATTCAAAATGAGCTATGTTAATCATTACATAAACAAAATATAGGGGCACTTATTTTAACATGTTTTGCAATGTCTGTGCTGAACAGCTCTGTGGTTGAATTGTTGTTGAATGTTCAGTATCACTTTATTTTAATGGTCTCATTTGCAAATTTTGTTGACTATAAGTTACATTGCAACTACATGCTAATTCTCATTAGAATATTAGCAAACAGTCTGTTTAATATCTGCTGAAACTACTCCACCAACAGACATTCTCCTGACTAGAAGAAACTTTGCAAGTACTAGCCAAATTACAATTATAGTCTAATGACAATTGTTTGGCATGTAGTTGCAATGTAACTTAAAATCAACAACGTGTTAAAGGGCCATCAAAATAAAGTGATACTGAATGTTCATTTTAAATATGCATTTTAAATGGAATTGTAATCACTGATAATGTAAAAGAAAATCCCCTATGTTGTTTATAATGTTAGTGAAGTTCAATTACATAACCCTGTTTCTGTCAAACGTAATGACATATGGCTGGTAAAATATTTGTAGAAATATCATTGGGACGAAGTCAAAACTTCTTTATTTCATCATTGTTGAAAGATATATGGCATTGGAACCGTTTGCCCTGAGGCAGAGCTGTTCAGAATACAATCCTTCCAGGATTCCAACAGTCCCAGGACTAAAAGCTTACATTGACTGCATTGTGATTTGAATACAGTAATCAAGAAAACCTAAAAAAAAAAAAATTCTAATGTTAATATCTGTCTACAATTGTTTAAAGACTAAAGCTGAAATGTGTAGACCACACATACACAACATTTCTGTAATCACAGCTACAGTATGAGCTTTCAGGTGCTATCATACCATCTCTGCATACCAGTTCTTCCATCTTTAATTGCTCTTCTCAACTGTTGAGTTTCTATCTCGCTAACGCTGACACTTACGCACACACTCACTGAGGTGATAGAGAATTTCTTTGACAGCAAATTAAAGGAAGTAAACATGCATTTGCTGTTGGGTTTGAACTGGGCCTCGAGCATTCACATCAGAGCTCTGTCAGTGAGATTACACTCCGCTAAAACCAGCGTGCTTTGCACTAAGGGGTCCGTCATAGGGAAGCAAAAGTAGGGCATCAAATAAATATGCTTAAAATGATTTACTGCGAGATGTATGACTGCATTGTCCTCAACCCCACTTCCTGTTTTCTATGTCTATTTGTGTCACTGTCACACTCCCTTTTGTACTTTTCTAATTAGTGCTGTTTGCTGAGACAAGCATTAGTACTTTTATTGCTCATATTTTGTATCTTTTGAAAAGACTCTAAACTTTAAAAAAAGTCCCACACATTAACAGTGAACAAGGTACCGGAGTCATATTTTTAAAAAATATGTTTATAAATTTATATAATTTATATATGTGCGAATCTCCCGTTCCACCACATCCCAAAGGTGCTCTATTGGATTGAGATCTGGTGACTGTGGAGGCCATTTGAGTACAGTGAACACATTGTCATGTTCAAGAAACCCACATTGTATCCATCTTCTGATAAAGGGATGGACATGGTCAGCAACAATACTCAGGTACGCTGTGGCGTTGACGCGATGCTCAATTGGTATTAATGGGCCCAAAGTGTGCCAAGAAAATAACCCCCACACCATTACACCACCACCATCAGCCTGAACCGTTGATACAAGGCAGGATGGATCCATGCTTTCATGTTGTTGAAGCAAAATTCTGACCCTATTATCAGAATGTCGCAGCAGAAATCGAGACTCATCAGACCAGGCAATGTTTTTCCAATCTTCTATTGTCCAGTTTTGGTGAGTCTGTGTGAATTGTAGCCTCAGTTTCCTGTTTTTAGCTGACAGGAGTCGCATCCGGTGTGGTCGTCTGCTGCTGTAGCCCATCCGCCTCAAGGTTGGACGTGCTGTGCGTTCAAAGATCTTCTGCATACCTCGGTTGTAACGAGTGTTTTTTTGAGTTACTGTTGCCTTTCTATCAGCTGGAACCAGTCTGGCCATTCTCATCTGACCTCTGGCATCAACAAGGCATTTGCGCCCACAGAACTGCCTCTCACTGGACATTTTCTCCTTTTCGGACTATTCTCTGTAAACCCTAGAGATGGTTGTGTGTGAAAATCCCAGAAGTTTCTGAAATACTCAGACCAGCCCGTCTGGCACCAACAACCATTCCACGTTTAAAGTCACTTAAATCACCTTTCTTCCCCATTCTGATGCTTAGTTTGAACTGCAGCAGATCATCTTGACAATGTCTACATGCCTAAATGCATTGAGTTACTGCCATGTGATTGGCTGATTAGAAATTTGCGTTACCGAGCAGTTGGACAGGTGTACCTAATAAAGTGGCCGGTGAGTGTATGTGTGTATATATATATATATATATATATATATATATATATATATATATTGTCTTATCTTGCCACACACTGGATTGTCCCTAGTATATATTTTACTTAATATTAATAATTATTATTAATGGTGCTGATGGTTCAATGTAGAATGTTTCAAGTCGAACCTTTCCATAGCACAAGTGGTTTTTTAAAAGCAGAAAATTATTCTCTTTAGATTATTTGGACTAGCAAAACAATATCCCATAATATGGTCTAAAATTACTGGCATTAGTCTACACACCGTGTAGGGAACACCAGGTAGACACACACACACACACACACACACACGCACGCACACGCACACACACACACACGGTTCTCATTGGTTAAATTTATTTAAAGGTCCTTTTGGGAATGAAAATGGTTACTTTATAGTAGAAACCCAGTATGAAAACTTTTTATTTTGAATATTATATTGAGTTTATTCAGATGTAAAATCTGGACTTGTTACTTGATTTTTCAAAGAGTGTACAGTCAATATCTGGTACAGTGTATTTGTATCAGTAGCTAGGTTAGTGATATTGACATCACAACAATGCCAAGAGACCTTCTTATACAATTAGGGAAAACTGAGAATTGATGAAATGTTGAACTCTTGCTGTGCATGAAAGCACAGGTGTCAGAAGCATTACTGTGCTTTAAACATGTGTTTATGATGTGTCCAAATCCTCTAACTCACATTCAAAATTGACTACATTTCGCATACACTCACAAGACATTTATATATTACATTTATACCTATTACTTTTTTATGCGAAGTAAGCAGCATTTCACAACATTTCAAACTTTCTTACTGATATCCTTATATCCTATATATAACTTATATCCTAGCCTGATGTGTCTTGATTTATGCTGTGACTTTTGGGTGATAGAGTCCAAATAATTGGATAATAACTGACATAATTGTAATGTAATGTTCATTGGCATTGGTACAAAATGTCATCTTGCCAGGCAATGGATTCCCCTAGTACCAGCTGAGCATTGTTTAAATGCAACAGTCTATCAGTTGTTGACCATTTCCATCTCTTTTAAACCAGTGCTCACATCTTATTATTGCTAATTTGGCAGGATAGTGCACCATGACAAAAAGCTCAAATCATTTCAAACTTTTTTCTTGAGCATGACAATGAGTTCACTAAACTCAATTGGCCTCCAAAGTCGCCAGATCGCAATCCAATACCTCTAGGTATGTGTTGGAATGTGAGATTTGCAACATGGATTTGCAGCCAACAAATCTACAGCAATGCAATATGGACCAACACATCTGAAGAATGTTTCCAGCTATTTTTTTAATCTATGCCAGATAGAATTAAGGCAGTTCCGAAAGCAAATCATTATCAATGTAGTGCACTTGACAAGAGATATGAGTCTGATCAGCTAAAATATTGGACACCTGTTTAAACAAAGACATAGACATTTGTGTGGCATATTATAATCTAATAAATAGCACTGAAAAAACATCCTGCCAGTGACCCACACTTTAGCAAAATGACACTCTAGCAATACTAATCACATAAAAAAAAAATCGTAATATCTTGTTTTCCTTGCATCTCTCAACCTAATTAACTTAATGACCCCTTCTTCACTTTCCTTTGATTTACTGGCTGCCCTTACTCTTTAATCACCTTTCCTACCCCTTTTACTTGAGCTTCACATTTCTAATTAATTCACTTTGGTGCCTGTATGCATTAAAGTTCCTAAAGATCTTCAGTGGAATGTAAGCAAATTTTAAATGATTTGATGCACCATCCAATGTAATAATAATAATAATAATAATAATAATAATAATAAATTTTCCCAGTGATGGGTTGCAGCTGGAAAGGCATCCGCTGTGTAAAACATATGCTGGATAAGTTGGCGGTTCATTCCGCTGTGGCGACCCCAGATTAATAAAGGGACTAAGCCGAAAAGAAAATTATTGAATGAATAATAATAAATAATTCATTAAATTTATATTGCACTTTTCTGGGCACAAAAAAGGTGCTTTAGAGATTTAGGGGGGGATCTCCTCAACCGCCACCAGTGTGCAGAATCCACTTGGATGACATGACAGCAGCCATTTTGCTCCAGACATCACACACCTGCTAATTGGTGGAGAGTGATGAAACTAATTATGATATGGGGATGGTTAGGAGGCAATGATGGACAGAGGCCAGTGAGCAACTTTGGCCAGGATGCTGGGGACACACCCCTACTCTTTTCAAAAGAAATCTTTTATTTTTATTTTTTTTATTAGAACAGAGAGTCAGGACCTTGAATTAACATCTCATCCAAAGGATGGTGCTCATTGACAGCATAGTCAATAAAGTGATACTATAATTATATTACTATAATGGGGCACTAGAACCCACAAAGAGCAAAGGGCCTCACTAGAACCTCTTACAGCAGCAAACTAGTTTTACAAGCTTTTTCTCCCATTCAGGTACTAACCAGGCACAACCCTGCTTACCTTCAATGGGGACAATGTGAAAGCTGCAGAGCGCTAGCTGCCAGTTAAATATTCAAATGATAAATCAGTAACAAACTGCCATGAGTGTATTGACAAATGGTGGGCAAAATTCTAGGGACCTTGGTGATTTCAACCAATGGGGAGCCCTTTGAACATGCTTTACCAATATCCAGCAAAAACTAAAAAAACATGTACACCTTTTCTAAACAGCCTTCCCAAACAATCCCATTGGCCATAAATTGGCCCAACAAACAATAATTATTCCCCAACTAATTCCATTGTTATGAGCAATATCAGGCTGGTCAGGATTCCCCAACAAACGAAAAGTATTAAAAATACAAAAACAGTCAAATCATGTTTAGGGAAATCAACCTATAATTGAGATTTATAGTCATTTCTGCTGCATTTAATTCTGGGATCAATGATAGTACAGTAGTATATATTTTTTTCCAATATAATGGAACATTTCATTCTTTACTTCACCTTCCCGTGTCCTCAAGTTCCCTTCAGCATTGCCTAGTTCTTTGGCATTTATACTCGTAACAACCTTCTTTCCTCTCTCTCTTACAGCTCTCACTGGTGTTGCGTTACATAAGTCATAGTTTTTGGATTGTTTGTCTGAGTGGGGCGGGGAAGTGCGGGAGAGGGGGCGGTTGGGTGTTCCTGCCCCGGCAGAGCTGATGGCCATCCTAGGAATGCGTCTCCTCCTCACACCTGGGACACCGCCAACAATGTGGCCTCCCAATGTCACCGCATGTGAGGAAGAGAGGAGGGAGGGAAAAGCGTTTGGCTCGGGGCTACGGGAGCCTGTCCAAAGAGCGAGCACTGGGGCTCACTCCCTCTGGGTTGGCAACATACGATACTTTGACTAATACTTCCTGCTTAAATGCATGAGTCGAGTCCCGGTTTATTTTTTTTCCTTCTTAAGATGTGGAAACCGCACTGGAATACAGCCTCCTGCTTTATAGGGCTCAGATGCAGGATTTAGATCTGGAAGTCCACTTGAACCAGAGGATTGATATGATGAGACAGGGAATTGAGGGTTTATCTCTGTCTAGAATAGTAGTTTAATGCACAAAATCCAACACAAGCGATTAGTCTCACCCCACAGATGAGGAAGGGACTTGAAGGAAGAAGCAGGATGTAGGTTCATGTTCCCTACCATTCCAACTCAGTGTGTGACAGCACAATAATCTTCTTTAGTTGGCTTCACATGTTCAGATGGAGATCTAAAAGTCCTGGTCAACGAAATCAAAGAATAACCGAAATTTTGACATTTTGAACAATATCAGACAAAAACTAATTTCTTTTTGAGTTCAAATGGGCAGTTTGAAACAGTTTACCAATGCGATCTATTGGGCAAGTTCGTTTTGGCTCCAAACATCTTTGAACTACTATTGGTCTGTGATGATTAGGCAATCAGTTGGTGTATTCTGGAAATCCTCCTTCTTTGATGTGTGATTTCTTCTCTCAGATTCATTTCTCATTCCACAAGGGTCAGAAAGAAGAAGAACATCCAAAACAACAATACTAGCCACATGAATTCACTTGAGAGTCAAGTAACAGAGCTGGTACACATCTATCCGCACCTGTACAATTGCTTGTGGAGAGATTTTAATGACTCAGAGGGGGTCACACACTGGACAAGAAGCACACCTTATCATGCCATGTCTTTTCTATGAGTTTGTGCACACCAGCAGCGCCACTTGGTTTCTGTCCACTGCAAATAGAAAACAATGTTAGGATGTGATGTGCTGAGGTAGCACTCCTCATGGAGAAGGCAGTGTGCCAGATGTTTATGAAAATGTTCTTCTCTTTCAGCCACTATTCACCATTTCATTGTTGTATTTAGGGGTACATGCAAGCAGCGTGATGCAATTACTATTACTACTGCAGCGTGGGGGTGTTTGAGTCTTCGAAAACCGTATATATTGTCACTCAGCCTTTTCAAACTTATTTTTGCCCTCGAACAAAGAAAGAAAAAAGCACTTCATTTAAAGTATACCGGGGCTTTAAAGGTGATGTACTGAGAGTAGCAGACAACTGGCACAGTACATAAACACAAAATGAAAGCTTTAATGGTTGGATTATCAACACTGTTGAAATCAGAATTCCGTGGTCAAATAAGATCTATTTTATCCATAACATTAATAATGAATCAATCTATGAAACATAAATCAAGTAGACAAAGTTTTCAAACTAAGCTTCTTTTTGTTGATCAATGGGCCACATTTGTGTGATGGATTGATATAAACAGGTGTTTTGAAATCACACAATTTTCACATTCTTGTGGATGTCTATTAAAATGACTGGATTATGAACAAATAAAAACTGAACAACATTACATGTTTAGAATGCAATATATTTAGAATGCAATATATAACACACTATTCTTAACATTCTCAGCACCGATATGTTATAGAAGGCATCATTATAAGCACTCTT
>CAIGQV010000806.1:587256-611885 GCA_903798115.1 Danio jaintianensis | reverse complement strand
TCTAACTCTAAGAGGACACATTGGCCAGATCAAATTAATACTGACAAACACTCTAGAAGAACAATCCTACCAAGTGCTTGTCAGGTAAATGGAGCTTTGTCCTTTGAGAGAACTCCAGGAAACACAGCCCAATCAAGTGCTCATAAGGGCAATAGGATTTAAAAATAAGGCATAAATTACGGTAATCTATAAAGAAAGGGAAGATTAAACAATATTTGGGTGATTAGGAAGTAGTGGCTCTGTGAAAATAATCCGTTTATGCGATAATGTGGATTATAGCATAATACCACAGTTGGAAGAGAAGCTTCCACAAAAGGGGGATGATTTAAGCTATTGCACAGAATAAAATTTTTTCTGGTTCTGGCATTTGCAGCACACCCCATTTGACAAGGTGAAAAAAAAGAAAAAGAAAAAAAAAGTATGCCTACACACAACATTAAATATTAATCCCTCCACTTGTCACTTAGGAAACAGACGTGTCCTGTGTTTAAAGGGACAGAGCTACTACTGCCACGAGGGCTCATGTCTGAATGCCTGTAAAATCGTACAAAACGTTGACCTGAATGGCAGTTTCTGTCCCAGAGAATGCTTTCTTCGCCTAATTCCTCAAAAACGTAACAGGCTTAGTGTTAGTCTGTCATGAGCGTGGCGGAAGGGATTACCGGTAAGATTCGGCACTCTGGGAATCCAGAAAAAAATGACACAGTGAAGTGGAGATCATATTCAGCTCGCTGGAATCGTGTGTGTCAAAGACGTGAGATCCCCGACTCACAGAGGCTTATGGTTGTGTGTGTGTTTGTGTGTTAGCATCAACGTTTGTATCCTTTCACACTCCCTGTACACTTTCTCCCTGAAGCTGAGAGGTGTTGCATGCATTACAGCACTGGTGTTTATTGAGGTGCGTATCTCTCTCGGTGCTAAAACGTGAGGTTTTGAGTTTTATTTAATTTTTTTTATTAAATCAAGGCTGGTTATCCAGAGTTTTCATGTTGGGTGTAAAGATCACATAATTGTGCAAGCATTTTTAATTAACCTGCACCTCAGGGGCCGTATATAGGCTACAGTACAGTATAAACAAAAAAAATAAAAAAATAAGGAAAACATTATGCATCTTTGTTGTCACAATTTAACAACCTCTTAACAATAGGGTAAAAAAAGTTAGTTTTTGAAAACAGCACCATAATAGTCACTGATTTGTGATGTCATGAAACAGCATGACAACAATGGCAGGATTGGGTTTGTGTTGATCAGGACACAGAGGGACATTTTAGTCATTTTTGTTGTCAATTTTGACACCGTTGTAGACATGCCCGACCTCACGAGTAACTATTTCACGTATTGTCAGAAGGGTGGCTAATTCGTACAAATTCACACCATTTCTATTTGTATTTTTCTATTTGGTATTTTTAAATGAAGTCGTGCCCCCAAACTCCACTCCTAACCCTCTTTGGGGAATAAGCAAATTATACGAATGAGATCATACAAATTAGCCACTAAATAAAAAAACAAAAAAGTTCTGAATTGAGATCTTGAGATTGCGTTGTGCAGTGTGTTGCAAAACTGCAAAGGAAAAACTTTTTTGTTTTTACTGCATTGCTGTTTTTTACCGTAAATGTACACTCACTTCCACTACAATAACATGGCCTATTACAGACAGACTTTAATTTTATAAATCCAAATCCTCATAAAGTTCAGCTTAAGAGATAATGCAAATGTAACCATTCTGCTTTCACAAACACGATTCAATTAATTAATGTTTAGAACTCAAAGTTTGGAAGAAAAATGCAAACGTCAGACCAGATGGACAGAAAATAAATGATTCATTTAATGTTGTTTTTTTTCGTTAATCATTTACTTTCCCATTAACCCTCTTTGTGGAAAGTGTCAAAGAGGGAAAAAAAAGCTCCAAATTGGACACACATCCTTCACAGATACACAGAGCTGCCTTTTTAGTGGTTTATTGTGTCAGTTTGTGTCAGATACCATGTCTGAATTGGCTTGAAATGGGTATTCAAAATGACAAATATTACATAATTTACCGCATGCCTTTTGGCAGACCAAAAACTATTGCCTTGAAGTTTTCTTTTTTCTGTAGAAAAGATTGAAAAAACACTTTTCAAATTGAGTAATACAAATACAACTCCCTGAAGCCCTTAGAGTGTGAAGTTCAGAAAAAAACAGATACTGTTTGTGTTGTAAAAAAGCTGTTAAACTGAGCATGAAAAAAAGGAACCTGTAAAAAAAAAAAAAATCTGTTGTTTGCTGCATGTTTTCCCACTTTGCATTGCAAGTTGAATTAGCACCAGGAGTGAGGTTAGCTTAGCTCTCAAGAAGAGCTAAAGGGTTCCCAAGAAAAAGGAAAAAGAAAGGAAGCTGTGCTGTGTTAAACCAACGCAAGGGCTGGGCGTTATACTGAATTTATATGACATATAGGTTGTTGTTGACACATATTGTTAGTGACAATATTATATTGTTAGACAATATTATATTGTTAGTATAAGTAACAATATTATATTGTTAGTGACTTATATTGTTTGACAAACATGACGATTTTTATGACGATGGTTTTTTTTTCTAGTCATTAAAATTCCTAAAGACCATAACAGTTGTTTTAATTAAAGAGCAATCAAAGTCAAATATTGAAAGAATATATGAAAAAATACAATTCTGTTATCATTTACTTTCCCCTTTACTTGGTCCAAACCTGTTTAGAGTTTCTTTCATCTGTTGAACACAAAAGAAGGTTTTTTGAAGAATGCTCAAAACCTTTAACCATTGACCGTTGTAGTATTTGTTTTCCCTGCTTTGGAAATTAATGGTTTCAGGTTTTCAGCTTTCTTCGAAATAACTTATTTTTTGTTCAACGGAAGAAATTATAACCACTTGAGGGTGAGTAAATAGTCAGTAAATAATTTTCGGGTGAACAATCACTTGAATACTTCATGTAGTAAGTAAACTTACCGCCCAGCCCTAATCTACATGCTCTCTGCTGGAATGTTCTAGGAATTCTGTGGACCACTCTTTATCTATGTCAGTGCGGCTTATGGTCAATGGAAGGTGGATATCTTATGTTGTTGTTTTTTTCCATTAATGAAACCCGTGTAAAGTCCATCTGGACACTTGTCAATGATAAATCCCAATGTGCTTGTGAACAGATGAGACATTAATAAGCATTTGACATTGAAAAGGCTGTTTATCATCACTTGTACTAAATTGTAAGAATATCAAGAAAAAACCAAGGACCAGTGCAATTCCCCATTAAAAAACCCATTCCTGCCCACAAAGGCCCTGTGCCAAGTGGTACTATCAACCAGTGTGGTATTTCTCAAATTCTATACAAACTCTCTTGTGGATTTCACAGACATTACCAAGTGAAGAACACAAGTTTGAACAAGTTTTAACACACTCCAAATCCACATCAAGTGTGCCAATAGAGACAGGGCCAAACAATACGTTCTTGTATTCACTTCAAGCTCAAAGCCAGTTGTACTAGAAATTTACCCAATGTCCAAGAAACTGTCCCTTCACGTATCCCAATCAAGTTCCCTGCACGCGATCCGAACCAGCCTGAGCTCCAGCTCAAAAGCGTCGGGACGCTCCTGAGGATTGGCTGACAGCATCTCTCGAATCAGCTGCTTCATGCTAGCATTCATACTCTTTTTCCGGGCTGGGATGTGAAGCTCCATCTTGGGATTCTCCAGCAAAGCCTCCCCCAATGGGACAATATCCTCACCCTGCTGTACGTAGCTCCCCAAAAGCTCCTTCTGAGTCTCCACATCCACAAATGTTATCCGTTCTACCATGGCCCATATGATAACCCCCAAAGCAAAAATGTCAGCTTTAGCAGTGTAGTGGCCCTCCCAGACCTCAGGAGCCATGTAGAAGTCTGTCCCGCAAGCCGTGGACAAGAAACACTTGTTGACGCTTGCTGGTTCCTCAGGGTTCAGGCCCGAACCGGAGCAAACCTTGCTAAGGCCAAAGTCAGCCACCTTCAGGGTGGGTTCAGGGGACCCTGCTGGAGTACGGCCCTGCGAGATGAGAATATTGTCAGGTTTGAGGTCTCGGTGAATGATCTGGTTTCGATGCAGGAAGGCAAGAGCGCTGCCCAGTTGCAGCATGAAGCTGGTGTTTGTCTTGCGGCTGGGTTTGCGGGACAGGAGATAGGCGTTCATGTCTCCACCGTCACAGAAGTCCATTACGAACCACATGTAGTAGGCGCAGCAGGGGTCAAACGTGATCTCACCTTTCAGGGAGGTCTCCACCAACTGAGTGGAATATAAATAAAAACATGATTTATACAGTGGTATTTCACAGCATAGTTTAGTAACAATCCCAATCTGTTGTCATTTGCAAAGCAGTATTCAACAACCTGATTAGCATCTGAGATAATAGCCAAACACACTGATCAAACTAATTTCAGCAGGACTGTGGTAAAAGGTGTAAAAGTTTATAGTTTTGCATATACAATATGACACTTTCAATTGATTCTGTCAGATTCTAAATAGCTGCTCCTAATATTGACATCCAGAGGGTAGGTTGGCCAAATGCTACTCTACTGTTTGAGCTTTTGTAACACTTGCCTGTGTAAAACTTGGCTCTATAATGCCAGGGTGCTGCATAATCTGCCAAAGGGTAGCTATGCAGCTGCCAAGGTGTTGTAAATCTGTTTTTTGCACATTATGCAACATAAGGTTGCTGATGTGTTTGGAATGGTTGTTAGGCCAGTGCTTGGGCCAGCAAGGAACTATAAAGAAGTCAAAAGACTAGGTCCCTCCAGCAATTCACAACTGGACTTTCCCCTACTTGTTTTACTGTCCACTGGGGGAGAAGTTATAAGTTCAATCACTCAGAGAGCTAATGGCACACTTCATTGGCTATTCTCATGATTTAAGGAAACATTTTGTCAGTAGTATAAAAGGTGTGGGATATTAAAAAAATAATAATTTAACTTCCAGCCATTAAATCCTGTCTCATTTTAATTTGCTTGGCAAAGATACTCCAGGGAAAGTTTAGTAGGAGAAAACCAAGGATGTTCCGGGACAGAAGCCAAACTCTGTTGTTGAAATCTTAAGCTGACTTATACAACAACCTATGGTCCACTGAGAGACTATAAAATCCCACATCCACATCCTTGAAAACAGCCACTTAAAGAGACAGCAGTTCTATTCCTAAACCTAGTTTTCAGTTTTACACTAGCATGTTGCTATGCTAACATGCTAAGTATTGGTTTCATCCACAGCTGAATGTAGTACATTGCAAATTTAATTTTACATACAATCAATGTTGTACTGCAGATTTTTTTAAGTTAACATATAAAGAAGAAAAAAAAAAAAAAACACCAACGGTGGATGGTCTCCTGGCAATTTGAGGAAATGATGCTATCCCATGTATGGTGCACGTGTATGCTTATCAACAAAAATCATCATTTACTATGTGTTCCCTTTGCTAACATTAACTAAATAGGTCATTTTGACAACTGGACTCACTTGTATATGTATATAATATAATAATATATAATATAATATAATCAAGCACAAAAACACATTTAACGAAATGAGATGCAGTCAATCTGAATTAGATTAGCAGTTTTTTTTATTTTATCATTAAATTGAAGTTAATGTTATTCAATTTTCTCCACTTAGTCCATTTTCTTGAACAGAAAGAAAAGAAGACATGTGTTTGCAGTGAGAGGTAGCTTAAACAGTAGCTTAAAACAGAGGTATTTTATACAAATGAGTGACAGAGTTTGTCAAACAAGTATCGAATTGGCAGAATGATAGCCTAGACCTGCCATACTGCACCTACAGTATCAAGTTATGCAATTGTGCTACCAGCTGTAGCAGCTATGTTTTCCTCACCATCTTGCAGGGTATTGCAAAACAGAGCACCAACCTATGAATGCTACACCATCTGTCTGCACAGGGAACCAATCAGAGCACATCTCTTAAAGTCGATCTGATCTGAAGCATGACAACAGCTCTGTCCATAGAGGAGTTGCATTACAGAACACTGCTGCTTGTCATGTGTTGGTACATTTAACCACATCCTTCCCCTGACAATCTTTGCAAGGTATTTCTGTTTTAAGATAAGCTCTGCTTTCTCAAAAAATAAAACTTGAGAACTAAAAACTAAATGCTATTTTCAGATTCATCAATCAAAATAATTCCGACTGAAACAAGAAGTGCCCATTTCAGCATAGCCACCGTTCCATTTAATAATGTCATTTTTCCCGGTCTAGTCCACATAGCAGATTTTCACACTGTGTGTTTGTAAACCATGGGTTAAAGTGCCCCTATTATGGATTATAAAAGTTTTATATTTTGGTCTGGGGAGTCCCCAACATCAGGCTGATGGGCATGCAAGGTCAAAAAACACTTTCATTGTCTAATAATATGCATTTATTTTTACCGTATTGTCCTAATGACTCCCATATGATCGGCTCAGTGATTCATTTTTACAAAGCCCTCCTTTGCAAGATGCTAATCTTTAATAATTGTTCCGATGACCCAGGCTGTTGTGATTGGTCTACTGCATTCAGCGTGTGTTGGAAACAGAAAACTAATTACGGCTTATAAACGTTAAAGCAAGGAGCCAGGGTATGCCTTACCAAATGCAAGAATGTATTGATAAAGCACTGCAGTTTGTACACCACTGTATTGCTCTAATCTCGATCATCAACTCTAAGTAATAACAATGACAAACATTCAGTAGTAATCGACACAGCAGCAAAAGCTAACCATTTTGAACTTTGACCACGGTGCACATGCAAGCTTGTCCGAGGTTCTGCTCTGCTGTGTCAGAGCTTTGGGTGTCATGTTCAAGTCATTGAAATGTCACATGTACATCTGGTCTTCGATCCTTTAATAACAAATGGCCACAAATCCCATGTTGCTGGTGTAGCAGTCATCGGTGTAATTACAAAAACACAGCACACGGTTGGGGCTTTACTGTGGCATTGTTGTCAAAATAACTTTAAACACTGATTCCTCAGCCTCGTATTTAGGCAGTAAATCATCTCATAGCATTAGCATTTTCACGTCAATGCAATCCACTACATCGCTTGAGAAAGATTTCAAGTTTTCCCAGATCTACGTGCTCATCAAATGTTTTGTTCATGTCACAATGAAACCACTAAAGATCCACTAGGATGATGATTCATATTAATGACTCTGGGTTGACTTTCTTTTTGAGAGTCAAGAACTTTATACATGATGCACTTTTAGATTTAAAACTCAGCAGGACATTTTCATCCACTTAGAGCTGTTACACACTACATGTAAGGTCATTTTCAAAAATCCATAATAGGGGCACTCTAACATTCTCTTTGCATATTTACGAGATTAATACAAGTAAATGGACAAGCACAGTAGACAAAGAATATGACCTGTGTGGTCAAATATATAAAACCCTATGAAAATTCAATCCATGACTTACTATCCAAGTCATTTTTTGTCATCAGAAGGGTCTGTGGATATTTTTGTGTGTCTATGTGGACATTGAACAACATGAATGTTGAGGGAGCAGACCACGTGTCGAACTTGTTCATCTGTGGCTAACTTATATTTAGCCAAAGCTTTAATGTAATATTTAACAATGCAGTTAATGTTAAGGATATTTAAGGACCTTTACAAGTACCAAATTATTTTGTGTATAGCTAAACCACATTTCCCATGTCATCAGCTGTTGACACAAGATGCTAAAGGCTTTGCACAGACAGAGGTCAGCAGATAAATGGTGCTCTCCAGGCTCGTAATTACAGCAGCAAGAGTGATAATCAACCACATCTCAAAGGCCAGGAATAACAACCTATTACCGTGCTACCTTAGGCTTATTTTCATCCAGCCAAAACATCCTGATTTCTTTACTGAACTCAAAATTATAATCATTTACTATTATCATATCAGAGCACTTGTACTCAAAGTGGTTTGTTTTTGGCATGATAATCCATACAGTTTTTTGACAGCCATATAGTCAATTATGCATGACAAACAGGCGCCTGGGATAATATTTTGGAAAAATGACAATGCACGGTTACATGTAGTGTAACCGTTTTGAAGTGTAATGACCACTGGCAGTACAAAATAACTGCAAAAATGCTTTTCTTACTTACACCATGTCCTAACACGATGCGACGCGGTACCATGATGCGCGATAAAAGGTATTTTTTCATGTTAAAAGGAGTTTCCACAACGTTGTGGCAAAACAACAGCATAAACTACAAGACAGTGATCACCTCAGATACATGTTATGTGCTTTATTCGATGTTTAATGCTACCAATGTGAGTTTGAACTAGGGCTGCATGATTAAACGTTAAAAGATCACGATCTCGATTCAACCCCCACACGATATTAATCCAGCATTTCTACGATTCAGCCAATTATTCAGCCAATTTTCAAGGTCAGGAGAGAAGCATAAAGGCGATCGCACAAATCTTTACATGTTTTATATACATTGCTCAGCAACATGGACATAGTCAGACTCCAAATGATGCCGAAAGATACATACTGGATTTATATGGTATAATTCACTCATTTGTTTATTACATTTTTTTATATGTAATTTATTTTATCTATTTTTAGTATGGAGAGCTCTGCTGGGACGTGAATTTTCCTTTGGGATTAATAAAGTCTAACAACAAACAAACAAAAATTGTATTTATGTCTTCATGTAATGACATATCCGTGGCCACAAAATCACATGTGACCTGACCGAGCTGACTGTTTGTTTACTATAGAGAGGACGTGCACGCCCACAAATGAAGTCTATTTCAGTGAACAAAACAGATACAGAAGCTGTGCATAACAGGTAATGAAGTTGTAAATAACATTCAGTTTGTTGCACAGAGCGATCGTTTGGCTTAGTTAGGAGCAGCGAGGGTAGTAATTATGATTTGGATGTTTTTTCCCTCAAAATGATGGCACCCAACCATGAACTACACTCTGCAGTGAAAGTGACACTGAAAGATCATATCGCATTTTAGAGTTATGATTACAACAAGCATTTGATATGTTTTTCTTTCATAGCGAACAAAAATTTGTTTGAGGAAAAACGTTTAACAGTTAAATTGTATAATAATGTTGTCAATGATAGATTGCAAGCATATGTTTCAAACATAATTCAACATTGTATTCTAATGTTATTCTGATGGTATTCTGAATTAAAAGTAGATCTACCCATAGGCCTAATATCATTATTGTTTTTTTTACCACATGTTTGAGAAATAATAATAATAATAATAATAATAATAATTAAAGCTGCAAGCAGCGATGAAAGGGACCTCGCACCCGGGTTCACCGCTGCCCCGTGGCCTTAGGATGACAGAGAACAGTGGACAATAATAATTTAAGCCGATATATATTAAAATACCTTAATAATTAAAAGACAGATTTATGCCAAACTTCCATCTGTCAGCAGGTGGCGCTATGCCTGAGACTCAATATTGGCATGTAGTCTTCAGGAGAGGAATCTCATCGAACCTGTGCATTTTCAGGCAGATCAGATATTGTTTGGGTGAGTTATAAGTACTTCCTCCTCCATGGCCAAGCACTGAACTTTGTCAGTCCGCCACGGACACGCCCTTCGGCGAAAACTCTAGATCTTCACAATTTAACATCACAAAGGCCTTTGGACTAAACTAATGGAACATGGATTCGATGTAATAAAATTTGTAGGAGGAGTTTGTTACAATGTAAAACATTTCACTTCCTGTTGCCAGCAGGTGGCGCTATAACTGTATCTGGATATTGGCATGTAAACGTGTTCAGGTCAGGACTGTTATCAAACATATGGATTTTGAAGCACATCAGACAATGTATGCCTGAGTTATAACAACTTCCTGTTTCGTGGCGAAGCATCAAAGTTTGAGAGACTGCTACGGACAGACCCTCCGACGAAAACTCTAGATCTTCGCAATTTAACATCGCCAAGGCCTTTAGATGACAATACCCAATTTTGGTGTTGATCTGATAAATTCCCTAGGAGGAGTTCATTAAAATACAACGCCTGGAAATGGCAAAAACTGCACTTTTTCGGCAGAGCAAGGTAAAAATATCAGACTTTTTGTTGGGTTTAAGATTTTGCTCCAAGAGATTTTTTGTAGGTTTTGGCATGTTTGATGTGTGTGCCAATTTTCGTATGTGTGCGTGAAACGTAGCTCGGGGGCCAGTCCATCAAATGTGCATAGGTGGCGCTGTCGAGTCATTTTGCCACACCCACTTCCGAAACCTATAGCAAACGTAAATTTTCGCCACTTCTGGGACGTGTGCAAAGTTTTGTGCGTTTTCAAGCATGTTTAGACCCTCAAAAATCGCGATTCATTCCGGAGAACAATAATAAACAGAGCAATTCCAATAGGGCCTACGCACCGTTCCGTTGCTCAGCCCCTAATAATAGCTTACTCATATTAACCTTTATTTTACATCTACAGAGTCATGAGAAATTTGGGATCTTTCTTCTCAGCAAAATTGTGCAGCCATAGTTTGCCTCGTTGATCATGAAAAAAATAATTTTTTTAAATGGTTTGAATATGAAAGTGACTCAACAAAAAAAGGGAAAGTGCAAATCAACAGATTAGATAACAACCCTTACCATTTCGCTGGGAGTGCAGTGGCTGATATATAAATTAATGGCTGGTATTTAAATGTTTCTGTCGTGTCGCGTTGTGTTTGGTGCAGACAGACAAATTGTTTGTCGATGGAATCTCATCACGTCGCGTGTAGTTAGGACACAGTTTTAGAGTTTTTGTCTTGTTTTTAGTGCAAATATCTACAAATTCTTAAGTCACAAAGCATTTTCTAGACAAATAAAAACAAACATTATTTTCAGAGATGCCAAAATTAAGTGAGCTTTTCCTTAACACAAGCAAAATAATCTGCCAATGGGGTAAGACAGGGGTAAAAGATTATTTTGCTTACACCATTGGCAAATTATTTTGCTTGTTTTAAGGAAAAATAAGATATATTGTGCTTGTCTATTTTGAACAAGAAACATAACAAAAACTTTTTTCAAATAAGAAATGCTTTATTTTGCCATGTAGTGTTAATAGATTTCGTGGAATCGATTAATATTACTGGAAAAGTTGGTTTATGCACATAACAGTTCAGAAACTGAATGGGCAGCATCAAAGGTTAATGTTTTGGTAGTCAGAACAGTGAAATCTGTACCTATGAATAACCTTCGATATAAAGCCATTAATTTGTCAAATGTACAGTCGCTGTACTAGTCCATATATTCTTAAAAACATTAGTGTCTGGCTGAAATTATTCAACTTATGAAATCAGCTTGAGGTGGTTCATGTTTAAATTTGAGCCACTTTTAGTACATCAAACTAACTAAATTAAATAATAAATGTTGCATTGGCAAAGTTTTTTCTGTGTTTCTTTATGTTTCATTTCGGTTTTAATGTTATGACCAACCCATGACAAAGGCAGCACTATTCAGACAACTCAACATTACATTTTTTTTTCACATACCTATTTTTAAGCCAAAAACTATTGTCAGATACATTTTCCTCTTTTAACCACTTTTGGCTTTCTGGAAAGATACTGAAGGCACATAACCAAGTACTAGTAAGCAGACAATAAATTATTTACAGTATGTCTAATCAGTTACTGCTCCTAAAGAATTCAGGAAATATCATACTTATTGACTTCAAACAGTATCATCAATGTGTCCAAACAGTTACAACCAGTAAGCAGTAACAGTTTCCAATTCCTCTCACTGACAACACTGTGTTCTTTGATTGGCATTTAATAAACAATGTAAACCTTAAAATGCTGGACTTTGTGTTCGCCATGCTGTGGATCACAAAACATACCTCGAGATAGAGTGAGGAGCTAGAGCCATGGCTCATTCTCTGGGCGAGAGCGTCTCTCTGCAGAACACACTCCTCCAGGTGGATGACGTTGGGATGCTGGCTCTGGATGCTGCTCAGGGCCCAGAATTCCCTCAAGGCCAGCTCTACGTTCTCTGGAGAGTGACAGCGGATCTTTTTCACAGCCACACGAGCACCTGTTTGCCGTACAACCGCCTCGTACACTACACCGTAACTGCCCCGGCCCACCTCCTGGATCAGCTCGTACTTGGCCTGACTGCTCACCATCCTCTTCTTCCTCACCTGCCATGACACACAACACAATAACTGGGGCTGTCACAATATGACTTTTTTTTTAACTACGATAATTGTGGCCAGAGGAATTCCAATAAATATGCAGTGGCCAACATAAATGACTTAACCCCTTTGTAAATATATTGTCTTATCCATTTCTCTGTGAATATTGGTGCATTTTAATGAAAGAGTTATACTAATTATCATTTCACCATATCCAAACAGATTTTCATAAATATCTCATTGTATTGACCTTATTCTTCATGCACGAGTGGGCGCAGCCTTTGGAATCTTTTTGGCTCAAGACTTTCGGTCTCATTCATTTCCATTGATTTTTAGATGTTAAAAACAGCTTGTTCTGCTGCTTCATGGTGCAAACTGATATTTTCTTATGATATTCTTCTTTTTATGTATAGTCATGAACACACTTGTTTGTAGAGCAAGTAGTTCAAAAAAGGTCAAAAGTATCTGTTAAAGCAAGAGATGGATGTTTTTCAGAAAATAAATTGTTAGGGAGTCCTCATTTATGCTGGGCACTATAATATTGCAATATCTATAGAACTCTTTAAATATATCAAATCAATAATGCTCAATCAATCAATAATACTATTTTGTATAAACATTTGACAACTACACTTAGCAGAAGATTAAAATTGTTTGGCTCAGCACAGTTTCTGTTTTTGTATTAGAGCATTTTTAATGTGAAAGATTAATAAACAAAATTAAAACAAATTCTTCAAAATCTCGAAGAAATGCAAAAACATTTATATCAAAGATAGACAACAAAATAACCTTTAAAATTTTAAACATCTGTCTTTGTTTGAAAACTTAAAGAAAACTGAACCCAGGATATATAGATATATACTATCTATATAAAATGTACATAACACATACCTATCATATGAAATCCAATAATGGCAAATTTTTATCAACCATATTCCAATTAAAGCATGAAAGTATTCGCCATTCCAAGCTTGCAACACTATTCCATCACCACTGTGGTTCCAATTTGGCTATATCATCTGCAGTCTTGATTTCCTGTCACCCATTAGAGCAGCATAGCTGTTGTATCAGGTTTCTGCTGTTATATAAAAATTAGTCTCAGGCTCAGACAGACTGTCTAATACATACTGTGCTCTAAATTGGCAAGATTCCACTCTCATTGGCTGACCGCTACACAATATCTAAGAATCAGAGTGCTTTTGATTCTTCTCCAGTCTGTCAGGAAATCAAATTGTTTAATAATATAATCAGCCTACAGGGAGTGCAGAATTATTAGGCAAATGAGCATTTTGACCACATCATCCTCTTTATGCATGTTGTCTTACTCCAAGCTGTATAGGCTCGAAAGCCTACTACCAATTAAGCATATTAGGTGATGTGCATCTCTGTAATGAGAAGTGGTGTGGTCTAATGACATCTACACCCTATATCAGGTGTGCATAATTATTAGGCAACTTCCTTTCCTTTGGCAAAATGGGTCAAAAGAAGGACTTGACAGGCTCCGAAAAGTCAAAAATAGTGAGATATCTTGCAGAGGGATGCAGCACTCTTAAAATTGCCAAGCTTCTAAAGCGTGATCATCGAACAATCAAGCGTTTCATTCAAAATAGTCAACAGGGTCACAAGAAGCGTGTGGAAAAACCAAGGCGCAAAATAACTGCCCATGAACTGAGAAAAGTCAAGCGTGCAGCTGCCAAGATGCCACTTGCCACCAGTTTTGCCATATTTCAGAGCTGCAACATCACTGGAGTGCCCAAAAGCACAAGGTGTGCAATACTCAGAGCCATGGCCATGGTAAGAAAGGCTGAAAAACGACCACCACTGAACAAGACACACAAGCTGAAACGTCAAGACTGGGCCAAGAAATATCTGAAGACTGATTTTTCTAAGCTTTTATGGACTGATGAAATGAGAGTGAGTCTTGATGGGCCAGATGGATGGGCTCGTGGCTGGATCGGTAAAGGGCAGAGAGCTCCAGTCCGACTGAGACGCCAGCAAGGTGGAGGTGGAGTACTGGTTTGGGCTGGTATCATCAAAGATGAGCTTGTGGGGCCTTTTTGGGTTGAGGATGGGGTCAAGCTCAACTCCCAGTCCTACTGCCAGTTTCTGGAAGACACCTTCAAGCAGTGGTACAGGAAGTCTACATACTTCAAGAAAAACATGATTTTCATGCAGGACAATGCTCCATCACACGCATCCTGAACTGAGAAACTGGGTGTGGGGTGTGAGAAAACACCCCACACCCACTCTGAACTACTCTTCACACCACCATTAACACCTCCACCACCCCCCGTCTCCCCCACACTTCAGTTCAGTGAAGATAATGTGCGCAAGGTCTTCCAAAAACAGAAGGGGAAAAAAGCACCAGGCCCAGATTTTGTAACACCAGCCTGTCTAAAATCCTGTGCTGACCAACTGGCCCCCCATCTTCACCCTGATCTTCAACAGATCACTGGAGCTGTGTGAAGTACCCTCCTGCTTTAAACGCTCCACCATCATCCCCATCCCAAAGAAACCCAAACTTACAGGACTAAATGACTACAGACCGGTGGCGCTAACATCTGTGGTCATGAAGTCTTTTGAAAAATTGGTGCTGGCCCACCTGAAGGACATCACTGAACCCTCACTGGACTCTCTTCAGTTTGCCTACAGAGCAAACAGGTCTGTGGATGATGCAGTCAATATGGGACTGCATTATGTTCTGCAACACCTAGACAGACCAGGGACCTATGTGAGGATCTTGTTTGTTGACTTCAGCTCGGCTTTCAACACTATCATCCCAAAACTTCTCCTGCCCAAATTAACTCAGCTCTCCGTGCCCAACTCTGTCTGTCAGTGGATCAACAGCTTCCTAACGGACAGGCAGCAGCTGGTGAAGCTGGGAAAATTCTCATCCAGTACCCGCACAATCAGCACTGGCGCCCCCCAGGGGTGTGTCCTCTCCCCTCTGCTCTTCTCACTGTACACAAATGACTGCACCTCAAAGGACGCCTCTGTCAAAATCCTGAAGTTTGCAGACGACACCACACTTATCGGCCTCATTCAGGACGGTGACGAGTCTGCTTACAGACAGGAGGTTAAGGAGCTGGCTGTCTGGTGCAGTCACAACAACCTGGAGCTGAACACGCTCAAAACAGTGGAGATGATAGTGGACTTCAGGAGAAAAACCCCTGCTCTCCCCCCACTGAGCATCATGGACAGCATTGTGGCAGCAGTGGAGTCATTCAGGTTCCTGGGCACCACCATCTCTCAGGATCTGAAGTGGGACACTCACATTGACTCCATTGTCAAAAAAGCTCAACAGAGGTTGTACTTCCTTCGTCAGCTGAGGAAGTTCAACCTTCCAAAGGAGCTGCTGAAACAGTTCTACACTTCCATCATTGAATAAGTCCTCTGCACTTCAATAACTGTCTGGTTTAGCTCAGCTACCAAATCCGACCTCCGAAGACTACGTCGAATAGTTCGGACTGCTGAGCGAATCACTGGTACAACCCTCCCTACTCTCCAAGAACTGTACTTATCCAGAGCAAGCAGAAGGGCTGCCAAAATCACTCTGGACCCCTCACACCCAGCACACTGCCTCTTTGAACTTTTACCTTCTGGTCGACGCTACAGAGCACTGTGCACCAGAACAGCCCGACACAGAAACAGTTTCTTCCCTCATGCAATCCATCTCATGAACACTTGAATGATAGTAATTATGGAACAAACATCACTACTTGCTATACACTTTTTATACACATAAACACTTATTTAACAACATATTTTACATGCTAATTTGCACATAACAGCTGCTGTTGTATATAGTAATATTCCTGTACATACACTTGTCAATTTGTATATTTGCATTCACTACAACTTTCATTTTTTAAATATATTTATTATCTGTTTTTTGTCCTGTCTCTGTAATTTTGTTGCACTGTAGAAGCTCTGTCACGAAAACAAATTCCTCGTATGTGTGAACATACCTGGCAATAAAGCTCTTTCTGATTCTGATTCTGATCCAAGTGCTCCACAGCGTGGCTGGCAAGAAAGGGTCTAAAAGAAGAAAAACTAATGACATGGCCTCCTTGTTCACCTGATCTGAACCCCATAGAGAACCTGTGGTCCATCATCAAATGTGAGATTTACAAGGAGGGAAAACAGTACACCTCTCTGAACAGTGTCTGGGAGGCTGTGGTTGCTGCTGCACGCAATGTTGACGGTGAACAGATCAAAACACTGACAGAATCCATGGATGGCAGGCTTTTGAGTGTCCTTGCAAAGAAAGGTGGCTATATTGGTCACTGATTGGTTTTTGTTTTGTTTTTGAATGTCAGAAATGTATATTTGTGAATGTTGAGATGTTATATTGGTTTCACTGGTGAAAAGGGTATATATTAGTTTTTTGTTAAGTTGCCTAATAATTATGCACAGTAATAGCCACCTGCACACACAGATATCCTCCTAAAATAGCTAAAACAAAAACAAACTAAAAACTACTTCCAAAAATATTCTGCTTTGATATTAATGAGTTTTTTGGGTTTATTGAGAACATGGTTGTTGTTCAATAAAATTAATCCTCAAAAATACAACTTCCCTAATAATTCTGCACTCCCTGTATATGAAGATAAACTAATCACAGAATTCATCAACATTTGTCAGGTTCCTAGCACTGAATTCAAAAAGATATTCAGTTTTCTTTGAGGAAATTAGGAGCAAACAATCACAAATACAGCAAATGGGTTTTCTTTGATCCCAGCCATAAGCATTTTCTAACGATTTCTTTATTGTTGACTGCACAAACACCGTTATGTCTGCAAACGGTGCTTGGTTGCTTTACATTTGGGTCAGATATCAGCTTCTCTCTGTGTAGTGGGTGGTGTTTGGCAAGACATTATGTAATGAAACAGACTTGTCAATAGTCTGGCTGTTCAAGATAATACAACAGTAGGCTTTATCTCACACAGAAACAGGCCAAACACCATACAGTGTGTTAGAACCAACACTGGCATAACTGGAAATGACCCTGTGGCCCAGAACTTCCATTTCTGCAAAGCTGGAAAAGTAAACAAAAAAAAACAAAAAAAAAACTGCACCTTTACTGCAGTTTTCATGCACAAACAACACAAGAGGCAGTGTTGTAGAGGCATTGTGTTCCTTTCAAGCACTCTCTGTACACAGAGACTAATGAAACAGTGGGTTTCAGTACACTTCCAATTGTACACTGGTAAAGTTAAACTTAACTACTGAAGGAGTTCTCAACTGGTTAAAATAGCCATCACATGTACAGTACGCACATACAAGCACGTTTTGCAGAGTATACAGCATGATTAGGACATTTAGTAAGTTCTGTCACAAAAATAACAGTATGAACACTAAGTGAAACAGAACTAACTGTATTATTTTCAACAAACCAACAGAACTGAACTACAAGTGTGAAGAACACAAACTAAAACAAGTTTCCAAGAACTTTTAAAGAGACAGTTCACTCAAAATTGAATTATGCCATCTTTTACTCACAGATTTTAAAATCTGTGGTTGGTTACAAGTTTCCATCCATCCATCTCGTAGTATAGTAAAATATAGTATTATAGTAAAACTAAATCTATTTTAATTGGAAGTCCTAATACCATTGCTAATTGTGATCTTAGTTCATCAGAACTATCTTTTTAAGGCCGGCTCACAATGTGGTATTTTTTATAATCCTGAATAATTGTAGCATGTCAGACTGCACGAACATGGCTCCCATGTCACACTGTAAGATCTCAGCTGTCATAATGTCAGACTGAACAACAATGAAGACGTGCCAAACACGGAAGAATACGCCCCCGGAGTTTGACGTCATCCACCCGTGACACTTTTACTATCCAGTGTTCTGAAATGAGTCCTCACAGCAAACATAAACAATCTGTAGTGGAAATTTTGCAGCATGTCTCAATAATAAAACCAGGAAGAAAAATAAATAAATAAATGTTTTGACATTTTCCCACGGTTATTTAAATTGTCGCATGCATTGTGTCATCAGATTCGACGCTCCTATTGGTTCTTGAATTGACGCTCATCGCAGCTGTTGTCACACTGCAGGAAAGTGTCTGAACAGTGTTCTGTGTTCTGACGCTGCCAGAACTTCATCGGAGGAAAAATCTGATCGCAACGGGCATTAAGCGGCTGTCTGTGAACATGTCAAACCAACGATCAATGATCACAGATTTTAGCCATTTCAGGAATTTTTAGGATTTCCCAAATTTGTCTCGGATGACAAAATCGTGGCTGAAATCTCACAGTGTGAGCAGGGCTTTAAACTAGTGATTAAGAATCTGGGATTTCTATTTGATGAAAATTGAATTCAATTATAACTGTTGAGCAAAGCAAAAACTTTTCTTTCCTTAAGTGATTTGGAAAAGTTGATTTATGCTTTTATTACTTCCAGTGTATACTATATTGTAACGCTCTGTACTGCATGAGATCAATGCACCAGCTATAACCATGATACGGTAGCAAAGTTTCTTAATTATTACGCCAGAATGTGAGCAAAGTTCCTAGCCATATTGACTTAGAAAATAGCAACTTTTCTTTTTTCAGTCGGTCTTAATAAATGATGCAACTACAGAAGTGTCAAGTTTTAAATAGGAAAATCATCTAAACTTTTTGATCCTTTTTGAGTGAGATGCTAATGGTCTAATCTGATTCAATTAACTATGCTAAGCTAAGCTATAAGTGCTTCCACCACACCCAGAGTTTGTCTGAACGGATTCAAAAATTATAAAAACTGTGGGGGAGTTGTAAACTAAATTCATTTTCAAAAAAAGTGGAGTGTTCTTTTAAAGTCAAAATGAGTTTTTTTTAGCCTGAATTTGATTCAATTAAATTATAAAAATATCTATTATCAGTTTATTTTAGTACTATCATTAAATAAATGATATTTCGCAAGAACTGTCGTTATTGCAATACTCATCAGTCATCAACATTGCATATCATCCCATTTTGTGCAGCCCTTCTACGCAGAGCACTTAAAAGCATAACAATACAGTGCTGCTTTATCAGTGTTGTGTGAGTTTGAGAGAATGCATTTCACTAGACAAGTCATTTATTTGACTCTTACACAATGCTGCTGAGTTTGTTACAGAGCTCTTCAATAAGAACTAATAATGAAAACACTGTCATTCTTCGCAACAAGAAGAATAGCTGAATCATTGAGGCACAAAGATCAGGTTAGAAGTTTTTTATTCCACAAAACCACCAAATATTAGCACGGTCTTATTGTAGTAACACTATCTAGAACCACTGGCAGAAACCTGGGATATTCAAATAGAACTTTGTGTTATAAATTTATTAAAAGGCATTAAATTAGAAATGCACAATAATTTGCATTTCTGTTAAATATTAGTTGTGTGCACTTTTATTACTAAATGTCCTTAGGTTTTCATTTTCCTCCTAAATGTCACAAAGTTCTTTACAATGGTTGTGAGCTTGTTATACCTTTGAACGGTGAAAAAAAATTAGCAATATTTTAAAGATGGTACTGTCTTTATTCAAAAATGTACTCACAGCTACACTAAACTACTGTCAATTTTGAATTTTAAGGGACAAAACTTGATTTATTATTATTATTATTATTATTATTATTAATACTACTCGTGCAGTATCCAATCAGGTGTTGATCTTAACACTACACAGAATTTAAATTTTAAAGTTAAAATTGTTTAGACATAGGATCTCCTTGTCAAATAAAATAAACACTAATAAATTTGATTACTAGATTCTCTGCAACGTGTAACTTTCTTTCCTGTGCACACAAGAAAGTAGGGAGGGACATATTGAATTATCACGCTTTTTTAAAACTCAATAGCCATTACTTAATGTCACAGCCTTGGACCATGATTTAAAGTTAACTTAAAATAGTAAAGGGTTGCATTTAGGGGGAGGGGCATTACATTCCAGAAGCCATTTGATTGGACAAAAAAAGGTACACACTCATAAGTGCAAGATAATGCCTCAAACTCGAAATTTGAATTTAGCATTTTAACGAGTTGTTCTCGGAAACATAAACGCTCCACATATTTAGGCAATACTCATACATGTACAAATACACCGCGTGACAGATTCTCCGAAAGAGGTTTCACGAACAGGGGGTCCTGAAACATTTTAAAACGCCGTTAGCGTAAATGGTAAACAAACGCGACTGCGCTGCCAACACGTGTGTGCGGAAGCTGCTTGACATGAGGAAACAGCGATCAAAGGGCAAAGGCAACATTGCACACTCACTGTTTTAACTGCTAGACTGAAAACAACGAAGCACATGAGCAGAAATCGCAGGAATACAATCGCGTGTTGTGTTTGTAATGCAGTCATGTGCTTTTGCGGTGTAAAAGGCCTGTTGGTTTTGTCCGTTTCGGCCACAGCGCCGCTGTTTTCTCCTCTCCAGCTGTATATCACTGTCCAGCTTTAACAGTACACATCGCAACGGCACGTAACACGAGAGAAGATATGCACGGTGCTTATATGTTGTTGTGACATTCACAATAAGGGTACATTTCGTAACCAAAACCCTCCCAGGAACAGCACATGCACCTGCGCAGCAGCTCGACACACATGCTCAGACAAAGAGTCCCACTGCAACCACACACACACACACACACACACACACACAAACACGAGAAACATTTACCTGTGCACGAATCTTATTCCCAATGTAACCGATTTTCCTCAGCTCTGCTTTTCCTGGCAGCCATTATAAGCTCGAGGCCGCCGCACACACTCCTCGACTCTCTCGCTTTCAATTTTCTCGCAGCTGTGTGTGTATCTATGTTCGTGAGCGCGTGCCCGTGCGCGCAGTCGCGTTTTTTATGTCGCGTCCTCGTCGAAGATTCCTCAAGCGCGCACCCTTTGCCTGTCTTGTAAAATTGGGAAGTGCAGCTAAAGTGAGAAACACCGCCCTCTCTCTTTCTCTAACAACACACCAACCGTGTTCTGTCATTCACATCACACTCGGAGCAAAATTTACCATGGTAACGGTAGTTTCTGCCAAGATACTGCTTAGGCCTTCAACATTTATTATAAACATAAAATGTTGTCTCAGTCATGTAATCCCACAAAGATGACAGTATATCCTCAAGGATATTACTAAATTAAATTATAGCTTTACAACTGATATGGCATTTAATTATAGCCTAATAAGCTAGGCTAATCATTATTCAGAATTCATAGTGTGAAGCTACCGTGTGAAGAACAGCATGTGGAGGAAACATCAGAAAATTGTAGCTATATAAACAATGAACAATTTTTTTTAAAAAAAATCAGAAATGAATAAAAGTCACAGAAAGATTCTAAATGTACGCAGACATAAATAGCTTTATATTATGTAACCTAGATGTTAAAAAAAAATCAAAGTGAAGTATATATTGCGTTAAGATATACTTTTAAGTTCACTTAAGTGATTAAGTCATTTGAAGGGATTTGCAAATATGAAATGATACAAAGTTTAGCTTTATAAATGTACATACATTTTTTAAAAGTATTTTTATGTCAAATCAAAAATATGCAATTTGCAACTTTAATTTAACTGACAAAAGTACAAAGAAACAAATCCAGTGTTTTCAGTGGGAAAATGAATTGTGTTCTGGAAATATTGGCACGTTTTCATTTTGATGGCTGCAACACACTCCCAAAAAAAAAAGTTTGGACAGATGCATGTTTAACACAATGTCACATCAACTTGCCTTTTAATACAGGGTTTAATCATCTGGAAATTGATTAAATGAATTGTTAAAGCTTTACAAGCAAAAATATTAACCCAATCTACCTTAATACACAAACTTTAGATGCTCAACAGTCAGTGGCCTGTACATTTTCAACAGGACACATATCTGGACTGTCTTGATCTAATAACCATCTATAACCATAGACTTACCATGAAAGAAATCATCCTGATGGCAGTTTATGGCTCTGTGTTCTGCTAATATATGCCTCCATTTGCTCTACTGAACAATGACAGACGTTTACTTTTACATCTGTCGCTCATGAAAGTCTGGATGGTCTTTCTGAACTTTGAGACCAGGATCTTAATGTCTGTTTTTCCCAGAAACAAGCTGAAATAGGATCTCCTCTGAGCTCCAGTGTGTTCTTGATGATTTGAGATCAGCTCTGGCCTGGAGAACCAGCAGCATCACTGCACACAACTGATGTACAGCTGTCACCATCAACAACAAGTCAAGTGGCACTTCGTGATGCAGCAGCAGACTGTGTTCAGTTGCAGTGTTGTTGTTGTTTTTTTCCCCTGAGCTCATCTCACTTATTTAACAGCCCAACATTAAAGTTTTTCATGCAGTGCCATCTGAGGCTCAAATGTAGATCACATTCAGCTGAAGGGTTCTGTCTTGCTCTATAAAGATTGAGATTTTTGGGATTTCCTCAGTATTTTCACGATATTTAATATGGTAGTTGGTGAAAGACATAAATTGGTTATGATTTTGAATGAATAAATGTGATTTTCCATTTGTTTGACAGTTCTCAAATGACTTTTGGCACAAAATAATAAGCCACGATCCTGCTTTACTTGCAAAGACTGAGCTGCATTTTATACCCAACCACGAAGCCCTCATGCATCGCCAATTAACCTCCTTATTGTGGACTGTTTCATTAGGACAATTTCATTTTTAATTTGCCTCTGTCCCAACTTTTTTGGAGTGTGTCAAGCATCAAAATCAAAATGTGTTTATATTTCCAGAACACAATAATTTGCTCACTGAAAACAATGGACATCTTTTCTTTGTACTTTTGTCAGTCAAATAAATGTTAAAGAAAATCAGCAAATTGCATATTATTGATTTTATTGCATTAAAAAAAAAAGTCCCAAACTGGAATTTGGTTGTATCTCATTACAAATTTTATGAATCACTTGAATCATTCATGGGGGCGTCACAGTGGCGCAGTGGGTAGCACGATCGCCTCACAGCAAGAACGTTGCTGGTTCAAGCCCCAGCTGGGTCAGTTGGCATTTCTGTGTGGAGTTTGCATGTTCTCCCCGTGTTCGTGTGGGTTTCCTCCGGGTGCTCCGGTTTTACCCACGGTCCAAAGACATGCGCCATAGGTGAACTGAACAAGCTAAATTGGCCGTGGTGTATGTGTGTAAATGTGGGAGTGTATGGGTGTTTCCCAGTGTTGGGTTGTGGCTGGAAGGGCATCCGTGTAAAACATATGCTGGATAAGTTGCCGGTTCATTCCGCTGTGGCGACCCCTGATGAATAAAGGGACTAAGCCGAAAAGAAAATGAATGAATGAATGAATGAATGAATCATTAATGCAACCAATTCAACATTGCACAGTAATTCAGAAATGAAACAAACACTACCATTTGTTGCATGTGGTCATAGTTTTTCTGTGGCCTTGTTAGGAACATTGGAGTTTTCCATTATTTTTTGCTTTCTATGGAAGTCAGTGGGTACTGGTTACCAACATTATTTAAAATATCTTCATTTGAGTTCAACAGAAAAAAAAAGAAAATTAACATTTTATATAAATATTAAATGGTCCATAATTTTGATTTAATTATTACTCAATAACTTAGATTCCTATATCAAAAATTTATTAATTATTTTTTTTATTAATGTTTTCATCCAATCTGAGGTGATTTTGAGTTTTTATTTGGCCACAACTTTCTATGTGTTTCAGCAAATGGAATGATTTTGGTGACAAATCTTACTTGAACAGTACACAAGGGTTAATAAAGCTCATAACTAGACATTTTTACTTAACTTAATGTACAATTTGTTAACTTTAGCTGCAAAAATCAGTGTAAAATCGAGATTATTTACATACAATGCAGTTTTTACTCAGAGATAAATTGATAATTTATGTTTCATTTTTTGATGGGTCTACAAATGCGAACACTATAAACAGCTTTATTTAAACTCTTTATTTAACTACTCTTTTTAGTGCAGTTATGATCTCTATGTTATTTATGCTAAGATATGCATATGTGCTTTTTTTACTAGATGAAATTTTACGTTGAAATATTTCATTGTAGTAACACTTTTTATTGTAAAGGCAATTGATTTGCGTATCATTGCTGAAGTAAGTACAAATGAGAGAAATGTTAGCTTAGCTTCGGAATGAAATCAAAATCGACTCTTCTTTTATATAGTTGGCCTAGTGCTTTTTTTAAACAATGTATCTGTGCACTTCATTATTTCGTAAAAAATGATTGGCCCTTAAAATCTTTAATCAGATATCACTACCTTCTCTCCCATCTTTTTTATGTGGGTGAACTAGTTGTGATATATACATCTTGTATATTCATTAATTCGTTTTCTTTTTGGCTTAGTCCCTTTATTAATCTGAGGTCGCCACAGCGGTATGAACCGCCAACTTATCCAGCATATGTTTTACACAGCGGATGCCCTTCCAGCTGCAACCCATCACTGGGAAACACCCATACACTCCAATTCACACACATACACTATGGCCAATTTAGCTTACCCAATTCACCTATATCGCATGTCTTTGGAGTTGTGGCACCCACTTCGAATGTTATCAGTC
>CAIGQV010000806.1:555022-567256 GCA_903798115.1 Danio jaintianensis | reverse complement strand
AGTAGTAGTAATCCAATTTGCTTGTGTATTTTACATTTTGAAAATCGTGCAGACTAATATATATAAGTATAAACATTTAAGATTACAATATTATCTTGGGGCTGCACTAAAATCTTTTACGTTTGCATGAATCAGAATTTTCTGAGACTTAGTGTGTTGATGTACTGCCAACTGAAATGCAATATTGAGTAGAGGGCAGGGCTTTCTTTTTTTTTGTACACTATTCTCTCATAGCAAACTTAAAGTAAGAGGGGCACAGAAAAGGACCGCCACAACAAATGCAGAAGCAAATGGTCAGACTTTGAAGATCACCAAAACCAAATTACCAATAAGATTACTTTTTTTCAGGATTAACTTGCATTTTTTAGCTAAATAATAACAACAATGTGCACTAGCAAAATAAACATGGTCAATTTTGATATTTAAATTGAGTTTTTTAATATCAAATGATTCTTGTTGAAAATGTAAGAAGATTTTTGGTATATATACACACACACCACTGCTACACTGACTGAATGACATTTTGGAGTATTTTCTGTAAATTGATGGACATATATTGCATATCTGCATTAACTATACCTGCGGATGATGGGTAAATAGACCAGTGTGAGAAACAAAAAAAACTCCTTACTTGATCAAATGAATTCTGATAAAGCAGTAAAATCACAGACACAGACTCACCGATCGCCTTTAGAACGCCGCTTTTGGGTACCCTTAGGTTTCTTCTCACTGCCTACACATGGTACCCCCCCAGGCCCGGTCACCTGTAAGGACTCCAGACCCTTAGAAGATCTTTTAAAGGTGAACTCCACTGCTTCCCCCTCCTTCAGACTGCGAAAACCCTCCATATGAAGCTTGCTCTGCAGAGATGTCAAACATATAGTAAAATAGTAGGTTTTTTATGACTAAATTTGTAACTGTAACAATCTATCAATTCATATTTATCAAAATGTTAAAAATATTAATTCCATGTATATTTTTGATATTTAGCGTAAACTAAAGAACTATTGTTTTCACCATAAAAAAAACAATGCATCTTTACATTTCTTTTTGTGCCAGAATGTTTTCTGTTCTATTTATTTAATCAAGATTTACAGATGATGACCACAGAAAATCATTGTGAAAATTTTACACACCAAAAAAAAAAAAAAATGAAATAAAAGAAAATAAAATCTTTTCAGGCGAAGACTTGAGAACAAGAAGCATTTGATGATGCAATACATTTTAAATCCACTAAATCCTAATTAACCGTAATCTTAAAGTCCACATGAAACAGAAATTGCTAAGACATATTTCATGATGTTGAATGTTGTACTACCAACTAAAACTGAATATTAAACAGAGGGCGGGGTTTTCATTTTGCCATGAAACTGACGTCAACAGGAAAGGATCGCCACTCCAAATGCAAAAGCAAATGGTCAGATTTGTTTGCAATGGATTGCAATTGCATGGATTTATTTAATTGTTCATCACCAAAAACAAAATGTGCGCTATCAAAATAAACATTGCAAATTTAGATTTCCCGCAGACTTTAAATCTTTATACTTTTCCACTATAGGGACTGGTCAGGGGTGTAGCAACCGGGGGGGACGGGGGGGATACGTCCCCCTCACTTTTAGAGCCAGACCATATAGAAACAGGTGATTAATAATTATATGAACGTAAACTTTTGGATCTCATTCAGCTGTCCCCCCCGTCATTATTGGACATCAAAATAACGTTGTCCTTAGAAGCTGGCTAGACATTGAATTTTGATTACCTGACATCACAACCTAAATCCAACCTAATATTAACATCTTATGAAGTTGTGTGCCTGTTGGGCAATAACTAGATGCACTACAGAATGTTACGTTTGCACACACACACATGCACAAATTACATGTAAATGCATCAGCTTTTTACAGCATGATACTCACTACTCTTGAGTACTTTTGAAAGGGCTACGTTTTACTCATACTTTGAGTAATATTTACAACAGATACTTTTACTCTACTTGTACTACATTTTTAGGCAAGTAATAGTACTTTTACTGGAGTATGATTTTTCAGTACTCTTTCCACCACTGACTATAGGTTTCAAAAACCACCAGGTTTAAATCATTTAAAATATAATTCTGTTTGATCAAAATTGGTCAAGAAAAAAAAAAAACTAACTGTAACGTATTAATACAGTATGTTTTTTAACCTACACCTGGCCTATACTTGTTCAAATCAATTTTATACATTTATAATTATTACACACATATATATTACACTGAACAACACCCATAAAAGTGCTAATTACTTTCATTTTTGCATGTCAATCATGCATTATATAAATGAAAAACAAAAGTTACTTTCTATACGTGCTTCACTTATAAACAGTCACAAATTTTAGCTGAACGTTTTATGCATGCATTATTCACAAAAATAAAAACCCATGTTGTCAACAGGGATCAACACTGTGTATTTTGATGAGAACTGGCAAAAACGTCATCTTCCCTGCCCCCAACATTGCTTTCAACATCCCATTCAATCTGGCAGTGTCACAACCACCTCTTCAAAATCATTCACATCAAAATGGCTTCCTCAATTTACCTTTCCATCAATTAACTCAAGATGTTTATCCATCTATGGCTACATCTGAAACTAAGGACTTTCAAAAATCTAACCTGAAATGACATTAAGCAATATATTTGAACACTCTAAAATCCTACCCTGACAACTGTATTACCATTTCTCAGGAACAAGCACACACACACACACACACACACACACACACACACACACACGACTGGGAGGATGAGCCCTAAAATAAAGCCATCTGGTTACATCTCACCCTGGCTCATCGGTGCTGAGGGTTTTCTGCAAGAAAAGGTGGGGGAAGCTCACATTCCTGAGATACTTGCTCTATAGGCGCATGGAAATGGGGCTTGAGAAAGGATCTACCTTTAAAAACAACCTTCCGCTTGAAGTCTTAAACAACCACTTGGAGACCAAAAACTGACTAGTTGGTGTATGTGTGAGCTCACCGTATCAAATTAACCCCAGTCATGGTGTTTACAGATCAATCAGCTAAGCTGGTTGTGTTAGTCTGGTACCATAATAATAGTCCTAATAATAACGGCTGCTTATCTTCTCATCAGGACATGCCTTAAAAGACTGTTTTCAGTCTTTTACACATTAAACTTAATGGTCAGTAATAAATTCCACACATTCTCTCTGAGCAAAACACTGGACTGTTCACGCAGTAGATAGTTCACACACTATGTTCATTTCTTAATCTTTCTAAACCTGTATGTATTTCTTTCCTAAATTAAATCAACTTATGGACAGCTTTAAAGTTCCCTCTGCATATTTAGTTGAGAGGTTATTTTCACATTGAGAGTAATAGAGTAATAAAAAAAATAAAAAAAATAAAAATAAAAAACACATTGAAAACCACAGTATTCACACAGAATGTGTGTGTATTGTTTGCCCATGATAATTCTATTACCATATACCAATGCTAGAAGTTAGAAGGCAGTGTTGTACAATGTAGTTTTTAAAATTAAAACCAGGCAATTAAATGACCAGACAAAGTCCTCACAAAGCAAATGTAAAGGTCATATCAGTTACACTCAATATTCACTCATTCATTCATTCATCTTCCTGGTTAAACCACCCAAAATAAATTATTATAATAAAAAAAAAAAAAAGAAAATGTCTGAGTTAACATCAATATTCTACTTATTAAAACCTAGTATAAATACAAATATAAAAGTTTTGGTTTATGCATATTTGCATTCATTAAAAATAAAACTACAGGCAGAAAAAAATAATTGTGTATATATAAAATTTATTATTTTTTTATTTTTATTTATTTATTTTTTTGTATGTAACAAGTAGCGATATTAAAGTGCAACAATTGTTTTAATGAAACAACCAATGCAAAACTGATAAGAAAATGATAAAATGTCTAACAGTGAAGTTCACAGGACTCAAGTGCAGTGTTATCAGGTTAGCAAGTTTACCACAAACAACAAGCACGCTTAAAAACAAAAAAACAAAAAAAAAAAACACACCCACTACAAAAGTTTCTTGATAATGTAAAAATAAAGTAATCTGTATAATTTTGCGTAATATGCACTTAATTCCAATGAGTGGTGAAAACCAGTGAGAATGGTCAACTTGTAGCTTGTTAAGAGGTTGATAATTACAAAGTAGCTTTCCCAACCCCAAGTGAGAAGTCTGTGGTGGACCACACTTTGGCCTCCCAACCCCCAACAACACTTCCTGGAACCATCCGCGGCTCCATCCTTTGACCTTCTCTACAACTCGCCCTCCTCTTTTACTACGGAGTATTTTTATGAATGAGTTGAGCTAACAACCCCCTCCCCCAAAAGGTTCCCTCCCTCCTCCTAGCCCCCTTGCTCCAGTCTCTTGGTTTCCATTCTTGACATTCTCTTTCTCCATGCCTTTCATCTCTTTTTGCCTATTAATTATAAAATCTCTCCTCATCGAACCCTCTTTTGGTTATCCCTGCACATAAAAGCCATTCACTTGGTGGTTCTCTAATTTAGGAAAGGCAGGATTTCCTGTCGCTGGATAGACAATGACAGCCATTGTCTTTTTTTTTTTTTTTTTTTTTAACCTGGTAGGTTCCATGACAGTCACACAGCTTGAGGATTATCAATACATCCAAGAAGTAGTCAGGTAAGTTTGAGTGCTGATTGTGGATGTCAAAAGCTAACCTGCCAAGAATGTCTAGAAACCTTCCTTAAAACAACCATGGTCAAAATCACAAAGTGAAATAATGGGTTGGTAAAATGTGCCACATGTACAAAAGGTATTAATGAGATAGTTCACCCCAAAATTAAAATTGTCATTTACTCACCTTTGACTTGTTCCAAACCAGTTTGAGTTTTGTTCTGTTGAACAAGATATTTGAAGAATGTTGTATATGTAACAATTGGAATCCATGGATGTCAATGGATACAGGTTTCCAACATTCTTTAATATCTTATTTTGTGTTCAAAAAAAAAAAAAAATAAATAAATAATAATAATAATAATAATAAATAAATAAAAAATCCATTTTTGGTTGAACTATCGCTTTAAGATGTAAACAGTCTAAACTGTTTGAGCTTTTCCACTTTTGACCACTTCCAGAGGCCACACTAAAAATCACATTAGTGAAATCACACAAAAACAAGGCTTTTATATCTTGTTTTGTTGCACCAACATGGATTACAACACTACTGAAATTTGTAGTCCACATCCTTGTTTTGTTGCTTACTTTTCTACCCACTTATACACCAAGTAACATGAGTTTGTTAATGCAATAGTAATCCTGTAACGTTAAATGCATAGTTTGCATTAGCTTGTTTTTCCTTCTATGGAAATCTGGTTACTGGAGCTTTCTTCAAAATATATTCTTTGTGTTCAACAGAAGAAACTCAAAGTTTTGTATCTTTGGGTTTCATTTTTGGTTGAACTATCCCTTCAAGCGCTCCCACAAAAGTGATTGTAAAGAAATAAATGGTCACAAGAGACATAATTGAATGCATCTTAATACCAATAGACGCAATGTTTTTACGTATGGAACAGATCTTAATTGAATAGTTCACCCAAAAAAGTTAATTCTTTAATTTACTCAAGTCTCATTCCAATGTCTTTTTATTTTAAAAAAACACGAACCAACAGAAGACATTTTAGACTGTACAAACTGGCGGAAAGAGTTTAGATCAGGTGCGTGCAAACTTTTTCATATAAAAGGGCCAAAAAACAAATATCTGATTAATTTACAATATTTAATTGAAACATTTAATTTAAATTATCTTTTAACAATAAAACAAACAAAAGATTACATTAGATTTGAAAAGACAATCTCTAAACAGTTCCCACCATCCTCTCTCTCTTCTCAGATGGGATGGCAGGCCAAATCAAAGGCCCTAGTTTGGGTATCTTTGGTTTAGATCATACACTTTAAAAATAAAAGGTACAAATCCTGTCATTGTGGCGGTACCTTTTAAAAAATTTGTTCCTAACAGGTCCTTAAAAGGTGCATATGTGTACCTCATAGTACCTTAAGTTAAAGGTACAAAAGTGAACCTTAAAATTACAAAATTCACCCTTAAATGGTACTAATGTCCACCTGTTTGGTACACTTTGACAGATTTTGTACCTTCATTTCTGAGAGTGTACAAAAAAAAAAAAAAGATCAAAACCTTCTTTAAAATAAATGATTGTCTCGTGAATATTTTCTATTTTCAGTGAACCACACAACTAAAGCAGTTCCATGCAGGTCCCGACCACATAACAGTTCTATATCCCTATGTGGAATGATTTGTTATTTCGCAGCCTTCCACAGTAAAAAAGAAATAATAATAATAAAAAATAAATTAAAAAAAGGCTTTAAAGGGGGTGTGCAGGAAAAAATTAAAATAAATAGATTTTTCTTTTTTAAATACAACACCTGAATATCAAAGTTGTGGTAAATTAACTATAATAGAAGCGGAAAAATTGGCTCTGGTGCTTTGTATCAGGGGTGTGCATTATTTTCTAATAATTCAACAGCCTGCCATCAATTATTCCGTACATCAACTTTGGAACCATCTTTTTGACAATTTACAGGTATTGAACAATATGAGGATGAGTAAATGTACAACAGGTGACTTTCCACATATGGATAGTTCTTGTTAAACACAAGAGAAGATATTGGAGGAATGCTGGAAACCTGTAACCATTGCCTTCCATATGGTGTTCCTGCTATGGATGTCAATGGTTACAGGCTTCAAGAATTCTTCAGTATATTCTCTTTTGTGCTCAACAGAATAAAAAAAAATAAAAATACTCAAAATGGTTTGGAACTAGTCAAGGGTAAGTAAAATGTCAGAATTTTCATTTTGGGCGAACTATCTCTTTAAGCCAATCGCTCAGCCTCCCAGACAGTCACTCTTAAGGTAACCAAAGACCGCTTACTCAGAAAGAGACCGAGAGATCACTTAACACTACGTGTAAGACTGCTGCCCGTAAGATGCTCTAATCTCTGGGTAATTTTACACAATGACCTCAAGTCATGAGGCAGCAGGTCATTTGGCTCCGGGTGATAGGTGATCCACTGTTTGCCAACTTGTGGGTTGTTCTGTGGCAACAGCTTGTTGAATTATTGCTGATTGAGAAGGTTAGTGTTTAGGACTGGAGACTCTTTAACAGGATTACTAGCATTTTGTGCAAACTAGTACAAAGGATCTTAGGAACATTGAATATTATAATTTTAGTATGTCACTCTATATTAAAAATTATGGCGCAACGGGTGGAATAAAAGATCTGACAAAGAACAAGGATATGCTGCAGATTGGACTTAAACCTGTGACCATGTTTACAACACTAACTGTTTTTGGGACAGTTTGATTTACTTGGATACACCCAACTTTATAATAACCAAAAAAATAAAACTACCTGTTTCTACTAATTATCTTAAACCAAACATTTGAAGTAACCAAACCAAACATAAGTAACGCGGGACCAAAAGTAAACTACTGCACTTTTTTGTTTTCAGTAGGGTTTAAAGTTTTTCTTATATATTTTACAGCTTTTAGTGCCAAAAAGGCTGGCAAATTTCCTTTGTCATTCACCCTACTCAAGATTCATCCCATATTATGTTCAAAACAAGTCTTTTGGTTTTGGTTTTGGTTTATCAAGTAAAAATCTCAGAGAACAGAATCTCAGACCCCTGAGAAATTCCCTGTTTTTCTGGTTTTACAATTACCAGTAAAACTATGATACTGTTGACAAGTCTTCTGAATTTAAAATAAAATATCTTATAATTTAGGGCACATTTATATTCAATTTTAGTCAATACAATGTTTTTAATTCAGGAGAGAGAAAAAAAAAATGTTACGAGAAATAACCATGATTTTCATTTCGAACAATTTAATTATTTTTCTTCTTCTTAATAATAATAATAATAATAATAATAATAATAATAATAATAATAATAATAATAAAATTATGGATGGCATTAAAGTTCCCTCAGAGAGAGGTTATTTTAGAGGTTATTTGTTACATTATGTTTATTATTAATTATTATTATTATTATTATTATTATTATTATTATTATTAGCTGGTATATTCAGTACATCCAAATAAACAATTTAAGTGGTGCCTCAACACGTAATACTACTGCTGCTGTAATTTAGACCAACATAATGTGTGTTTAATTGAAATCAAAACAACGGATTTACTCGCTAAGGTCAAATAAATGCACCTTTTCAAACACCAGGGTAAGGTCCTCTTCTAGACCTTAAACACAGATCCAAATACAGAAGCCAACAAGTGAAGATGCTAAAACATAACAGCCTATAGTTGCTGACAAACATGATTTGCTTTGCTAAACGACTGAAGAACATTGATTTAGACTACATAAACGCTTTAAATGGTAAAACTCCACATTTTACCTAAATTTAACATATACACAGTTTCTGTAACATTTTAGCATATAACCCTTTTTGGACCATTAGAAGAAAACGAAGATTACAGCAAGGCCTTGCACTGGTCCGGATTAATAAAAAAAAATAAAAACCGGCAGCATACCTGATGGACGAACACATCCACGGGTGAGTCCAGACAGATGCCCTCCCGGTGGGTCATGGACAGAAAGCCGAAACCCATCCGCACGTTAAACCATTTGCAGACCCCAGAGCCGCGAAAAGAGCCCGAGTCTTCCTCGGAGCTCGCGGCTTCTTCCTCCTCTGTCTTTGTACATCCACCTTATTTGCATAAAAACACGAAACAAGAATATCAATCACAAATAATTTTACGCACTCAGGTATCGCGCTGTCGAAAGTGGAAGAACAAAATAAATCGGTGAGCTCTTACGCTGCTGTTTCGACATGTAGTGAATTCATTACGCTTGGCAAGAAAATGCCAGAAGCTATGACACGAGTGGACGAAATGCGTTTATATGGGTTTGTTTATTCCGTACACTTTTTTTGTTGCACAGTACTTGTTTTACACTATCCAAATTGTACAAACAATTTAATGTGTAGCTATGTGTTGTAAAAAATAAATCCACTTAAATTTATAAATAAATCTGTAAAGGGACAGTTTAACCAACAGGTAGGCAGCTTGCAAAAAATTTAATGAATTAAAATAATTGTTTTAGACAGCGACAAGTTAAAAATCATTAATTCATTGCATTTCCGTGATTCTATTTTATAAATCAATCACCATGATCAATACATTTATGCAAATTTTATGTAATTTTGTAGCTAATAAATGCATTAGAAACCTAAATAGCTCTATATGTTCCTTCACTTCTTCATCGGTGATTATTAGGCTATGTATAGGCTACGTGTCACGTTATATAAAAAAACGGGAAAAATACCCTACACGTTTTGATTAAAAAAACAAAAACTCCTTAAGTTCTCAAATATGTTCTCTTATTTAATTTCAGGCTAAAATCTTAAAACAGCTACAAATTAATTCATCAGCGCACTCGTGCACTTTGAGTAAGCTATTCAAAAATCACAAACGTACGGCCGCTCACCTGTATAATATTGCTCATAAACTGAGCCCATTTCACCCATCTCGCCCATCAATCTCCGAATAAATCCCGACTACAGGAAACAGCGATCAAACTTTCCTCCACATTTCAAAACTAAAAAAAAATAAAAAATACTACTTTACCGACGCAAGAAGAAGCGAACAAACAAAAGATTTGGGGCACATTTTAGCGGTAACGACTTGAAAATTCCAGGGCTTCTGGGAAGTGCCCTTTGTGAAGATCCCCAAATCTGAAAGACAATGCAGGAGATCCGTCCCACCCCCTCTTCTTTACTCCTCTCACTCTTCACTGACCCCCCACTGGAAGATCACCCACGACCTCACCTTCAGCCATGTCTCCAGGATGTCTTCTTGGTTTACAGCACAAAAACGTTCATTGAATGGGCCCCCAAACAGCATAAAACAGTGGTCAGCGTTTATTCCTGAGTGAATCATAGGACACGGGTCACTGTAGCATCTCCACTATTGCCTCCATCGGCTTTAGGTCAAGTCTACGTGGTGTTCAACTTCATTGAGCTGATGAATTGCACATTTCTGCAGCGATAGGGTCCAAATTCGCCAATGGCCCAATCACAGATTGAGAACATTTAAGCTCGAGGAATAGGAAGTGCCCTCCCCTCTTAAACCGAAATGACCCTCAGCATGCTGACAGCCTGACACACACCACATAGTGGATGGACATTGTGACAGCAGAGACACTTTCTTCACAACGAAGCATTGATTTATTATTGCATATTATTGCATCAAGGCATTTGATATGCAGTTTTCATAATCTTGAAAAATACATTTTTAATTAACTTCGAAAAGATAACGTTTTTAGTAACCGTTTTATATTGTGCCATCTTAATATTTATCTCAAAGGTCTCAAAAGCATACCATGCTATTTATAATATTTCTGCAAAATACATCAGGTACTATAAATTATTCCAGTTATTACATAGACGAATGTGTGAAGAAAATGTCTGAACGTCGGGTTTTTGAAGACATCAGAACATAATTTCCATAATATGCCCAAAATGTTCTATAAAAAAAATAATTAAATAAACGACAAAAAAGGAAATAATAATAATAATAATAATAATAATAATAATAATAAGCCTTTTGCTTTGAAACGCATTTAAATTGTGCATTTCGGGACCTATGTAAAATTTAACTTTATTAGTTATTCATTTATACTTTAATAAAAATGCCCAAAACAGGAAACAAACTGTTCAGTTAATATGTCTCCGTAGCTAATTATGTTGACAGACTATTTAAAACTGATACCAGTTCTGGTTTGAGCTTCATGAAAAGCACAGGTCCTCGGTGTCTCATTGTTCTCACACCTCAAGCAGAGCCCACAAAGGGGAACAATAAGCCACTCTGAGGCGTGTAAATGTTATTTAATTGATCTCTGACGCCAGCGCATAATGAATGGAATTGCCTTGAGTATTTGCAACCGGCAATTTACATGTATCTGAAGCACGAAGGGAATTCCACATACACATAGCCTAATACCTGACACTGGACCACAAAACCTGTTTAGGTTGCACGAGTATATTTTTGACAAAAGCATGGTATGGGTCAAAATGTATTGTATGTCAAAATTATACTTTTTTTTTAATGCCAAAAATCATTAGAATATTAAGTAAAGACCATGTTTCATGTTTTTTTTATTTCCCCACAGTAGGCTATATTAAAAACGATTTATCTAAATAACAAACTAAATATCAAATTATTTTAGTTAATGATGTGCATTGCTAAGTACTTCATTTAGACAAATTTGAAAGCGATTTTTTCCATTTCGATTTTTTTAAGTTTACTTAAATTGTAGCCTACACGTAGGTATAGCCTATGTATTTGAATACGCTGTCATTTGCTATTTGATAATACTGATATGAAGTCCTCACCTGTGTGATTGAGATGCGGATTTGCCGGGGGCATCTTGATGACTACTACTTCTTAAAAAAAAAAAAGAAAACAGTTAACTTCTTTTTCTGATGTGTAATCAACTAATGTAGACTGGTCGGCAGGGTTCGTCTAAAAGTCCATGTCCTCGAAGGCATTTTATACTACCGAGTGTGTGTGTGAATGAATGAATGGAGAGCAGTGAGTCAGTCAGCTGGGCTCCTGCTGTGGTTCTGCTCTGACGACTGTATTTGGATTGTCATGCGGCCCGTCACCCACAAACACAATTAAACCCGCATCCACTTTCCAATTAAATATTCATGCAGGATTCTTGGATGCCGTTCATCAGCTTCCCAAACGCACTCTTTCTCTCACAGGTTTCTGACTCATGTCAGAGGAAACAGTACAGCACCTGTTAGAAGTGTTAGTCATAACGCTTCGTCTAATTAAGTAATCCGAACAGAACCAGAACCCTCTTCATATGATAATTGGGCATGTGCTTCGACTGGTCACGTGATGCAATCATTACACGTCAATCAAAAGTGCAGCTGGATCTCTGGCTTCGTCATGAATGTAAAAGGCTGCTAGCGAATACCGCGCATTAGTTAAAAAGAAACAAAATATATGCATTTAGGTGAAAAGGATGCGATCCACACATCATACAGTTAATATGGTAGGTCACGAATTTTTATAGTCACGTTTCATTTGCTAGCAGTATATGGTATTTGTTAATTTTTAGTAGGCTAAATAAAATTGTGTTTCTGTCCATCAAAAAAATCGTGAAAACTAAAATAAATAAATAAATAAAATACCCCCCCCCC
>CAIGQV010000806.1:507989-520022 GCA_903798115.1 Danio jaintianensis | reverse complement strand
GCTGGTACCGAGTATCGAACCAGCAACCTTCGGATCACGAGTCCAACCCTCTAACCACCAGGCCACGACTGCCCCAAATTATGTTGCACTCTGTATTTAAGTGCACTTAAAGAGTTTTCATAGCTGAATTTCTTAAGTTTCGTAAATATGAATTCCATGTATAATGGTGTCAAATAAATTAGGAAGGGATAGTTCAACCCAAAATGACTAACTCGACATTTACTCACCCTCATGTGGTTACAAACCTTTACAAGTTTCTTTCCTTTGTTGAACACAAAAGAAGATATTTTGAACAAACCACTGACATCAAATGGATCAAATTACCATCTTTCTTTAAATTATATTCCTAGTGTTAAACAGAAGAAAGTCAAACAGGTTTGGATCAAGTAAGGGAACTATCCCTCTTAGTACATTTAAGTTATTTTAACATTTACGAGCATTTTAACAGATTGATTTATTTTTTCTCAGTGTTTTATATAAACAGCATAGAAATAGGTACTGTACAGTATATAATGCTTCTGTCATTAATATGAACTGACATATCTATTTTTTTCTCTAGTGAGCGTGCTAGACATGATAAAACCAAACAGATATTTTGCTTTAATGTTTTACTTAGGCAAAATCTGCTACATTTGTAGGTACTACATTTGAGTTTGAACCTACTTAAGGACCGATAGAAAAGTATGCTCTAAATATCATAGTTTGAATGTGAGTAGTATAGAATAGAATTTAGACATTTAACATCTTCCATGTTATCATTATCACATGGCCTGTCTGCGTCAGTTGTATCACCTCCAAACATAAATTCTCTCCCGTAGGCCACTTTTCCTTTCTGTTTTTCAAATGGTTTTAGTTTGGATGTACTAATAGATTCGCATACTGTTATGCAACTGTGAAAGCTCAACCTTCATCTGAAAAGGAAGAAGCTCATTTGCGTTTAAAGAGACAAACATGCAAAATGGGCAATTAAATCGTAGTCTGTAAATGATCTGTTGGGTATTCTGAGAGGAAATTTCACATTGTGGGGACAACTGAGACTTGCATTACATCTTGTAAAATTAGATCCTCTTTAAAGTATGTTTCTGTAACAAGTACTCTTTAAAAATATGCCAATGTAATCAAAAGATACTCCATTTACTCACTCTCATGCCGTTGCAAACCTTTCTAAGATCATTTTAAACATTATACGGCTTTGTAATAATGTGAATGTGAGTAGACAATGACATAATTTTCATGTTGGTCTAAACAACTCTTAAAACAAAAATTGTGTGTTTGAGACAAATTATTGGCCTTTGCCACAATACATAATCCGTTTTGCCCTCGAATTAGGAATTCATGTGTCACATGAATAATTAACAGCATATAATAATTAATAGTGAAAATAATTACAATCATTAATGCACCATCCAATAAATTCTCATTATCAATCAAACCCAGTACACCCAATTTAGCTACTAGCCAGGCATTAGCTGTGATGGAATCGGTGCTGCCCTGCAGGGCCCACAAATGCACATTTCCTTGTGTTTCTGAGGGCCTGGCATGCTGACATACTGATAAGGTAGTCTTTTCATGGAGAAGTGGGATTTTTGCAGGTTGCTCTGCATTGGACAGGCCATACCTTCTCCAGGAATCTCCCCAGTGGCTCCCAGGAAAGCCTGTACCCATATTTATCTCTTACCGCTTTTTCTGAGAGACATCCCAAGAGCGCAAAGGTGCAATGTTGCTCAAGAACAACCGGGATCTTGCCTCACACAGCCTACTTTCTGTCTGCACCATAATCCTTTTTTTGTAAATGTGCAGTTGGCCTGCAGTCCTTAGCACCTGCAGTTTGCCATCCAAGTCATGCCCGAAGAGTATAAATGACTGGTAAACTTTAAATGTGCAACAGAGTCCAACATTAAAGTAACAGAGGACGATGTGGAACCGAAGCCGGCTTCAAAATGACAGTCCTAAATTGTGTGTAAAGCGAACGATATCTTGTTATGTAACCAAATATGAAGCTCCTTCTTACATCGCTCAAAGGCTACCTCAAATAATCCCAAGTATTCCCTTAAACTCAAACCTGATGCTTAACTGTCCTTCCCGTAACTCTCGTAACTCAGCTCTACTCTTTGCTAAATGTGTTCTGCCAGCGTAAGATTTAGCTCACAGTGCCTTTTCTCTTTGAGGTTATTTAAGACAATCCCTCTGTAATCATACTTAAAGTTTCAGCCGTTATAGTCCCGAGGAATAAAGCCTCGATTGTGAAACTGATAGGCCCAGAGCCCAAATGGCACTCTGAAGGTGTGTCATCAGAGCCAATACGGAGTTTGATTTCTTGATACCTGATACAGGCACAGTTCAGAAGGAATTAAACCCATTCTATCCAGACAAGAGCCAAGCAAGGGCCAAATCTGCTTTAGTGCTCGAGCTGTTCGATAAGTGTATGAGTGTGATGACAACATGACTCATATTTGGTGATGCGCACCTCGCTGAAGCTCTGGCTTTGTTTAGAGTTTAGAACTTGAGGAGATTACAGTAAATCCAAGGTAAATCCAAGTTGGCCAAATATGTCGAATTTAGGTTACCATGGTTCCTAAAATGTCAGCAGTTAAAGGGATAGTTCATCCAAAACGAATATTTTTTATCACTTACCCTTTCCTTGTCAAAAACCCATTTGTGTCTAATTTTTCAGTTCTCTTTCAATGCTCAAGGTGGGTTAAGGTTCAGTTGGTGGTCACCTCTTATGTGACCACTTATAGATATCTACTAGACAACACAAATTTAGCCAAGATTTCTATGTTTAGATGTCTAGTAGACTTCTTTTAAACACAAAAAGCTTGCTGGGTTGTTTTAGAAATAAAGTAAAAGAAAAAAAAAAACTTTGAAAGAATAAAACATCTAGCAATTCTTAAAACATTATACCCAACAATTAAGCTCTTATATTTGACATACACATATGTTAATAGATTAAATAGACTTTTCAACATAAATCAGTCTCCTCAACATCGCCAAAGACTAGAATTAGTCACTTATATAGGTTTGACAACACATAGTTTTGAATGGAGGAAAAGTAATGACTAATATGCCCGCTGTGGCAAAGGAATAAAGGAGCCAATCATCAATCGCTATAAACTTATGATTCTTCTGGGCAGGGGCTCGGTCCAGACTGTGTTTTCACGACAGTTTCTGCAGCTTTGTTATGAACTCTCTGTGGTTAGTAAACAGCCTGGAATGTCAGTGAATACTTTCATCACTGACATGAGAAAGATATCTACATAAAGCATGGAATCTCTACTTTTAAATGAAGCAGTTACACTTTGAAACAAATGTTCTCTGGTTTTGTAATCTGTGTGAAATGAACGCATGGTACATGAATTCCTGCCTCCACCATTCAAACACAAATCACATGACAGCAACCACTGGAATGCCCACAAACTGGTAAAAAAAGAGGTCACTCATTTTGGGAGAAGATTTGCAGTTGGGAATAAATTGGAAATCATGTCAGAAAACCATTGCAAATAGACGCTGCATTATTCAGAGGATGATATTGTGTCACACTTAAGTTAATTATTCTTATGGAAGCTATATAGTTTGACTGACAGGATGATGTCTGATCGTGTCCTCCAGAAACAGCTATAAAGGAGGTTGGTGTCATGATCTTGTTTCGTTCAAGTGCGCATGTGCATTAGCTTAGGCAACCTAAAACAAATGCAGATTTTTGTCATGTTTCTAACATTTAGAAACAATTTAGGAGACAGTTGTTGTTAAATTTTACTCTTGTTTTCAAATATGACATTTAATTGTAAGCATGGCCAAAAAAAGTATTATTTTTGAGAATTTGATGTTTCCCCATACAAAGAGATAGGAGCTTGCACTTGCATGTCCAAGAGGCATTTTAAAGATGGCCGCAGAGTGAAATGGCTTGCCTTAAAGAGACTTTGACATCGCAGCCACTTCTGGTTTGCAATTTTACAGTTAATTCAATTTATCAACATACAGTATTTGTAATTTAAACAACATTTGTGTATCATATGCGTACTCCAAAACAGGTGGTGGAAACAGAGAGGCAAATCATATCTAAGTTGGAGACACTATTTGGTGCCCTCAATGCATATCTTTGCAGAGCCAACATGCTGTAGGACTAATCCCAAATAGCACACTTCATGTGCACTTGCAGTCTTGCAGACTTACAATGGCTGCCACATGCACATGTTCATTAAGTCTATGAGACCGTAGGGTGTCCCATTTATCATTTTAGCTTTCATTTGGATGTTGATGAGGGCCCCTTTGAGAATGCCAATCACCTGTAATGCTTTCTGTCCACTTCTGCCGAGCACACACTGAAGTGAGCTCTGAGAAGTCTTCTACCTGACAGTCAACATGCCATTATGTCACGGATTTGCAAACTCAAAGGAAGACAGATTGGCACTTAGATACATCATTGCCTTCCTCAAGCATGTAAGTCCTAATGCCAAGTGGCACCCTAAACTATTGTGGTCTTCCACAGAATGTTCCCAGAATGATGTCTGAAAAGGACCACGAGCACTAAAGCTGCAATTTGGTTGCAGTTTTCAAGTATACATTTTGGGATTCTGTGCTTGATGTTTTCCAAAGATCCTGCTTTGTCATTGCTGAATAATAACTGTCAATTTTCCCCTTAAATGCAAATGTCTGGGAATTCTGGTTAACTGCTGCAAAGAAACGGTTGGTACAGAGGTGGAAACCCCCTTATGACCTTCAGCACAGACCATCCATGCTAAATCTAACATTTTGACAGTGTAGATGTGACATCAAGAAAATATTGTCACTTAATCCACATCTGATATTAAGAATGTCAATTTAATGCATGCTATTTAATTACCTGGCCTAAATTATATTTACTATAAGATATAGTAATTTTAAACATACTTTTCTGATTATTGTAAAATGTTATATATTCATTTTTAATATAAAATAAAAACTGAATGACAAGAAAGATACTTGAATCTACTAGTTTAGAGTGGTGAAGTAATCTAATCTACTAGATACTAGATAACAAATAGAATTGTGCGACATCACTGCGAACAATAATTAGGTCAAAATGAAGTTCGTTTGGAGTTTGTTTTGGGTGATAACACAAAAAATATATGATAACACATGCTGTGGCTGGTAAATACTTTACACTGGAATTGCCAGAACTTCACTATAGTGGTCATTCTGACTGTTCATATAAGATTGTACTGAGTTATATTTTTGTCATGTCATATTAACATTCAAAACTTGCAATATTATAATTAAGCTTTGAATTTCTGTTGTCATATTTTATAAAAATAATCATTACCATAAAAATACAATATTTCTATACTATATTTAACCTATAATTGTTACTAGACTGCCAATGAAAGCGTGTACCTCACTGTGTCTGGCAAGCAGGGGAGCCGAGTTTTGTTCACAGCGGTGAAAGTTTTGTTAAAGACATGTTTGAAGTAAAGTTTTGTTTTTGCTACCAAAAAGTTATGTTTTTGTTAGCAGAAAGTTGCTAGGCAAGTAAGGCATGCATTTACAAAGACAAATGTCGATGTACTACAGTTATGAGTTTTATTTTTAACAAAGTTATTACTTACTTACTCCCAGGGCCATTTATATCAAAGTTGATATTTAGCCGCACCATATTGGTGTTCCATAACAACTATTTTTATGAGGTGGGTTGTTAGCCCAACGCTCAACCTGGAGGACCAGGACATACACACATACACTACGGACAATTTAGCTTACCCAATTCACCTACAGCACATGTCTTTGGACTGTGGGAAACCCTGGACCCTGAGGAGACCCACACAAACACGGGGAGAACATGCAAACTCCACTTCACCTTCTTTGATGTGAATATCTATGGTTGAAGCCAAATGTGAGTAAAATCACAAACACACTGTAGAGCTGCTGTAGAGTAGGCATTGGAGTTGACATTGTAATTGAATATGATGCTCACTTTTCATGTTTAATAATCAAAATAGTGTATTTTTATACAGTGTTGCAGTATATAATGTTATGTGACATGCGCGCAAATTAAAAAAAAAACTATTACAAACATGGGCATCACGGTGGCGCAGTGGGTAGCACAATTGCCTCAAAGCAAGGTCGCTGGTTCGAGCCTTGGCTGGGCCAGTTGGCATTTCTGTGTGGAGTTTGCTTGTTCTCCCCATGTTCATGTGGGTTTCCTCCGGGTGCTCCGGTTTCTCCCACAAGTCCAAAGACATGCGCTACAGGTGAATTGGGAAAGCTAAATTGTCCGTAGTGTATATGTGTGAATAGGAGTGTATGGGTGTTTCCCAGTGATGGGTTGCAGCTGGAAGGGCATCCGCTGCGTAAAACATATGCTGGATAAGTTGGCGGGTTATTCCGCTGTGGCGACCCCAGATTAATAAAGGGACTAAGCCGAAAAGAAAATGAATGAATGAATGAATATTACAAACATATCCACATCCCTGTGATCAGATTCTTTTTAAAATGACGTACATACTTCTTGTGTGTTTATATTGTTAGTTCATTCATAAGATATTTCAAGGTTTTTTAGTCCTTTTTTGTCATTCAAAGTATCTCTTCACCTTTTTGCCTTTGCGTTATTAACAATTGACTAATTATTAATCCAGTCCAGTCTTAGAAATGTGTACATATAGAAGTCTCTTCCCTTCCTCCAATATATTGCTGCATTTTTGTGGTAAGTGCCATTTTTTTTTATAAATGAGTAAAGCAAGATGAATGAAGAGGGCTTGAGGACCTCATTCAAACTGCCGTGGGCTTTACCCATACTTAAGTGGGATGACTTGTGCTTCTTGTCTTCCTCTTGTGATCAGGGATGAGTGCTTTATTATGCATGTTGTGTCCTTGGCCTGCCTGTTTGCCCCTGTCCACGGTGCTGAAGCACATCCTGTTTGGAACCCGGAGCAATGCTGACAGAGTGTACAGAGGGCTTGACCGGACAATATGTAATCATCAAGCTTTCCCAGCATGTTTATCTTTCTCTCTAATTTGGACAGAACAGGCAGAAAGAATAAGAAAAGAAAATCACTCCCATTGTCGTCAAACTCATTTTCTTCAATGTATTTTGGTTGCTCAAATGCTTCAAAAATTGTAAATCAAACATATAGCATTCATGCTTGTTAGATTTACAATAGTGTGCTATTTCTAGTATAAAAAGTTGTTAAAACAATTGTAGTATTCAGGACTGTACTTATCCAAACATATCAAACCCCCATTACCCACCCTAATCACTCTATCTATCTATCTATCGCTTGTGCTATGAATGCTATAGATTTCATAGCAGGAAGGATTTGGAAGTGTGCCATAGGCTGTCTCTTGATTCGGTGTGGGTGAAATGAGAGAACATATGTCTGGTCCCTCTCCGCATGACATCACCTCACTATCAGAACCGATCTGTTTGCCTGGGCTGCTCTCATGGGGTGGAACTAAAGTCCCTTTCATAGTAAAACCTACTCCTCTCTTGCAATTTTCAGTGCACTCAATAACAAGGACAGTCAAAAACTTTGAAGTTTGCTATTTTTCATGGAATACATTTCTAGCCGCTTTCTCTCAGTTGTTGCTGATATAGCATTAACAACTTTGGCTTGTTGGAAAAACATTCATTTACATTCCTAATTTATTATTTATTTATTTTTGCCTAAAGTTTTTAAAAAGTACACTATGGTGTGCATATGCTATAATTGCAGTTTCCACCTGAAATCAACACTAGTGTCAGTCAAACACCAACACATTTTAATTGAATTCTTTTTCACACAAACAGAGAGGTGCAGAATTGATGTCAAAACCCGGCAGAATATTTATCTGTTGGTTCCCTTGAGATTTTCTTAACACTAAAACTACTGAGGCTGTCATTTTGACATTTTTTACATATCCAAACACTTCTTTGAGTCGCTTTCTTCTGTTGTACACGAGAAGATAAGAAAGCTGAAAACCAGTAACCATTGACCTTCATAGTAGGGAAAACAAATACTATGGTAAATATAAATGGTTTCCCAGTGATGGGTTGCAGCTGGAAGGGCATCCACTGCATAAAACATATGCTGGATAAGTTGGCGGTTCATTCCGCTGTGGTGACCCCAGATTAATAAAGGGACTAAGCCGAAAAGAAAATGAATGAATGAATGAATAAGCCGAAAAGAAAATGAATGAATGAATATAAATGGTTACAGGCTTTTGTTTTAACAGAAAAAATAAACTCATAAAGGTTCCAAACAAGTAAAGGTTGAAGAAATTCATTTTCATTTTTGGGGTGAACTTTCCTTTTAGTAACTTTGTTAAAAATAAATCCGATATAACTATAGTAATCAGACTTTTTCTAAATGTGTGTACTGTATATTTAATTGTAACATTGTTATTTTATTAAAATGAAAATACCTTGCTTTGGCCAGTCTAGTAGTTATACATTTCTGATTGTTCTATTGTTAGGGGGGTTTACTATAGTGTTTTTCAATAGTGTTATTTGCAATATAAAGTCTGTGGTAAACATAACTTTATAATACTTTGACATTTTTCTCCACACTGTGAATTAGTCACACCAATATAAAAAACTGTGAATGTTTATTTTAGAAAATATGTTTTTTTTTATCCTTGTTCACGTGGGTTTCCTCTGGGTGTTCCGGTTTCCCCTACAGTCCAAAGACATGCAGTATAAGTGAATTGGGTAAACAAAACTGGCCATAGTGTATGAGTGTGTGTGTGAATGTTAGAGTGTATAGGTGTTTCCCAGTACTGGGTTGTGGCTGGAAGGGCATGCGCTTACGTAAAACATATGCTGGAATAGTTGGCGGTTCGACACCTGATAAATGAGGGACTAAGCCGAAGGAAAGTGAATGAATGAATGAATGAATGAATGTTTCTTGATAAGAATCTTTATGGTGCCGTGTATATTATAGAACAAAAGATGCAGGAATGAATGATATTGTCACAACTCCTCTAACGGGCACTCCATCTTGTTTCAGTCACATTTACTCAGACTATATTTCCCACAACTCATTATAGTGATTACAGTTTCACCTGTTCTTTGCTACCTGCACTATTTGAGCCACACACTCGTGCTCATGTACTGCAAATAAGATGTATGATGTAGCTTACGTTTCTGAGTGTTTTCCCTAGTTCTGTGTTTCCCTGCTTTCATGCCTGATTTTGCTATCTGAGACAGTTTATTGGATTTGTGATTGTTTGCTGCCTGCCCTGACCCTCAACTGTTTGTTGGATTACTCTTGTGGATTTTACTGAACATTGTTTGTTTGCTGGTATTTTGACCCTGCCTGTTTTGACCATTCTTTTTAATAATAAAACCGTTTGGATCCTCACCTCCGCTGTCAAGCTCCGAATGTTACAGATAGGCTATGTAATCACTGCAGCTATGTTTACCACAGACCTTATTTTATTGTAACGAGGAAAACAGTAATTATTGGATTACTCATTACTGAAAAAAGCAATTCCATTAGTAATGCCATTTATTTATTACAGTTCCAATAGTTCCATTTAACTATTTTGAACTTTGACTGTGGCCCTTGTTCAAGTTAGTCAACAATGTGCTCTGCTACTCTTGCACTTTGATCGGTGACACTACAAACTGGCCTTTGCATGGCACAAGCCATTGAAATGAATGGGCTTTATAGTGCCACACAGTGGTAGCAGCTGGAGAGAGAGTAAAACCAGTGCGCTGAACATTGCTGGGCAGTGCGGCGCAGCATAGACTTTTTTCCGGCTTATATTTTTGTCAGTTTTTCTTTTTCAGACAAAAACTGCAAATGCCACATGCCATTGGCAGGCAAAAAAACTGGTGCAACCCTAATTATTATTATTAGTTAAAAAAATAAGGAAAAAGGGTACTAGATAGAAGTGCTGGTGTTAGAGGGTCAAGTGTTGATGAAAAACCTCTATTGTAAATGTCTAAAGACTGCTTGGGTTGAATTGGGTAGGTCATTTCACCAGCAGAGAACAGTGAAGGTAAGGGTGCTTTCACACTTGGTTCAATTGCCTGGAGCGTACCCAAGTTCGATTGTCCGCCCTTGCCACCTTCTCGGTTGGTTTGTGTTCACACTGTCTTTTTTCCTTCTGAACCCCGGTACGCTAGGTATGGAACAATCAATGAGATTAGAATGGCACCTTCACTATCCATATTAAAAACAATTTTTAAAATGTATGTATTCAATCTGACTTATTAATACCATACTCATTTTATAGTATTGACAATTACTTGGTTTCTAAATATTTAGCTGTTATTTCTCTTGGTTTTTATTTATATTTTTTTAATGATTATATCTCTAAATGTAGTTTGTTTTTGTGTACAGCACTTTGGTCAGTCTTGTGGATGTTTTTTTAATGTGCTTTATAAATAATCCAGCCTGGACAGAAGAAGAGTTGTGTAGCATGCTCCTAATGTTGTAAATGGCAGATCTGCAGGACCGGTTGTTGTAGCAGTGTGGTGTGTGAAGGTCAGCCGATCATCAGTTGCAACTGGCAAGGTTACGTCATCTAGCACTTTGAGGTTTATAGCAAACACAAATCCACTACCTTGAATTTAGGAATTGTGGTTTTTATGACCTCATACAGGATCACCATGTCAGGGTTCTGCCACTCCAGTCTTGTAAGGTCCGGGCGTGCTCTAGATGCGCGCTCTTGTCCTGGTGTTTGTTTGTTGTGTCGGCAGCGTGGTGTTTCATTCCCAGCGTCTCAGTCTAGTTGGTTTCGGTTTCGGTTGGCGCTGGGATGAAACACGCACGTTGCATGTGTGAGCGCACGGTAAGGTGTTTTTCACTTATCGTGTGCTCGTGTCTTGCGTTCTGTTTTTTGGTGTTGTCTACGCACGTGGCTCAGTGTTTACATTGTGACCGCGTGCTTTGTCTTGTGTGAGCACGCGGTTAATGAGTTCTCTCATTGGCTGCGTGTTCTAGTCTCGTTATGTGAGCACATGGCTTGTGTTGTTTCTATGTGTCATGTGTTCTCGTCTATTGTCTAGTCCCACCCTCCTTGTTAACCCATTATTAGTTTATCCTGTTCACTTGTCTGTTTGTTAATAATTTCTGCTTATATTCTCCTCATGTCTGCTGTCCTGTGCCAGTTCATCACATCACATCACATCTCATCTATCTTGCCTTGTCCAGCCCCGTCGTATCTTGCCTTGTCCTGTTGTGTGGTCCAGCCCTGATCCCTGCCAGCCTGCCCAGTCTAGTTTGGTTTGATTGTTTATCTGTTTTGTTAATGTTTTCCTCCTCGGGGTAGTTTGTTTTTGTCTTTTATTTTATTTTTATTATAAATAAATACCCATTTCCCTGCAATTGAGTCCTCGCTCCTTTCCCCACCCACCGACCCTGACAGTACGAACTGGCCAAAAGAGGACTCAGCAGCAAAATGTGTAGCTTCCTCTTTCCATCTCCCTTTCTTCAGGGCTCCGTGAAACACCAGCTGCTTCAGGCCATCCAGGAAATCTCCCTACAGCAGGGAGAGGTGGACATCAGGAACTTTGCCCACGACTTCCTTGCTGTAGTGGACGGTCTGGAGTATGAGGATAACCTGGACCTCAAGGAGGCGTTTAACATCTGCATAACGGAGCCCCTCAGCCCTGTGGAGATGGAAAGGCTGGAGCCCCTGCCATTTTGGCGCTTCGTGTTTAAACTCCACCAACTCCACATGAAGCGCCAGCACACTGACTGCCTGTCATATCCATCTGCAGTCAGTGGGGGCCCCAGTCCTCCAATGACCCAGAAACGGCGAAGGAGGAGGAAGACCGGGTCTGCCTTGCCCGTCACCCATCTAGAGGTGACTGAACCCGCTGCAGCCCATCCAGCTACCACTCTGGCTGCAGCATCACCCACCGAGGCACCCGCAACAGGCACTCCAGCAGTCCCGGAGGCTGTCGAGTACACAACAGTGTCTGAAGAGGTGGCCAGCTTCCCGCCACCTAAACCAAGGAAGCGTAGGAGGAGAAAGGGCTCCTCCACCACAAAGGCTCCAGCCCCAGAGTGCCCGCCAGTGTCGGCTCCAGCCCCAGAGGGCCCGCCAGTGTCGGCTCCAGCCCCAGAG
>CAIGQV010000806.1:476982-507979 GCA_903798115.1 Danio jaintianensis | reverse complement strand
CGGCTCCAGCCCCAGAGGGCCCGCCAGTGTCGGCTCCAGCCCCAGAGCGCCCGCCAGTGTCGGCTCCAGCCCCAGAGCGCCCGCCAGTGTCGGCTCCAGCCCCAGAGCGCAGCTCAGTGCCTATGCCATCCAGGCTTCTAGCCCTGCCGGCGCCTCCAAGACGCCTTGCCCTGCCGGCACCTCCAAGACGCCTTGCCCTGCCGGCCCCAGCCCGGCTCCTTGCCCTGCCTGCACCACCCAGACGTCTTGCCCTGCCGGCCCCAGCCCGGCTCCTAGCCATGCCTGCACCACCCAGACGTCTTTCCCTGCCGGCCCCAGCCCGGCTCCTAGCCCTGCCTGCACCACCCAGACGTCTTTCCCTGCCGGCCCCAGCCCGGCTCCTTGCCCAGCCGGCTCCCCGCAGGCCTCCAGCCCAGCCGGCTCCCCACAGGCCTCCAGCCTAGCCGGCTCCCCACAGGCCTCCAGCCCAGCCGGCTCCCCTCAGGCCTCCAGCCCTGCCGGCTCCCCTCAGGCCTCCAGCCCTGCCGGCTCCCCACAGACCTCCAGCCCTGCCGGCTCCCCACAGGCCTCAGCCAGGGTCCCTGAACCTCCTGACCCTCCCTGGCTTTGCCCTCCCTTCCGTCCCTTGTTGGTCTTGCTGGGTTTGGCTTGGCTCCCCTCCCTCCCCCCCTTCATGATGTCTTGTATGTTCTCTTCCCTGTCTTGTGTTTGTTGATGTTGCCTGTTTTGTTTTTGTCTTGTGTTGTTTCTTGTCTGTCTTGTACCTTGTTGGATGTTCCCTTTAGGGACGCCAGGTGGCGTCCCTTTTGGGGGGGGGCTAGTGTCAGGGTTCTGCCACTCCAGTCTTGTAAATTCTTGTTTTGGTGGCAGAGTCCAGACACTAGTCCCGTCATGTCTTGTATGTTGTACTCGGCTTGATTTTTCGAGTCGAGCACTCGTTTTGTCATTGTGTCTCTGTTTGAGTGCCATCGGGAATGTGCCTCGGGCTTTGCGCGCTCCCGCTTAATGCGGGCGCGCTCCCGCTTAATGCGGGCGCGCGAGGTCCGGGCGTGCTCTAGATGCGCGCTCTTGTCCTGGTGTTTGTTTGTTGTGTCGGCAGCGTGGTGTTTCATTCCCAGCGTCTCAGTCTAGTTGGTTTCGGTTGGCGCTGGGATGAAACACGCACATTGCATGTGTAAGCGCACGGTAAGGTGTTTTTCACTTATCGTGTGCTCGTGTCTTGCGTTCTGTTTTTTGGTGTTGTCTACGCACGTGGCTCAGTGTTTACATTGTGACCGCGTGCTCACACAAGACAAAGCACGCGGTCACAATGTTAATGAGTTCTCTCATTGGCTCTCATTGGCTGCGTGTTCTAGTCTCGTTATGTGAGCACATGGTTTGTGTTGTTTCTATGTGTCATGTGTTCTCGTCTATTGTCTAGTCCCACCCTCCTTGTTAACCCATTATTAGTTTATCCTGTTCACCTGTCTGTTTGTTAATAATTTCTGCTTATATTCTCCTCATGTCTGCTGTCCTGTGCCAGTTCGTCACATCACATCACGTCTCATCTTGTCGTGTCCAGCCCTGTCGTTTCCTGCCTTGTCCTGATCCCTGCCAGCCTGCCCAGTCTAGTTTGTTTTTGATTGTTTATTTGTTTTGTTAATGTTTTCCCCCTCGGGGTAGTTTGTTTTTGCATTTTTGTTTTATTTTATTTATAAATAAATACCCTTTTGTTCTGCAATTGAGTCCTCGCTCCTTTCCCCACCCACCGACCGTGACACACCAAGCATAATAATGCAAAATTGATAAATGTTGATTAATAAAGACACCATTTATTTGCACAAGTCTATGTTTTGACATAAAAAAAACTGAAAAACTGTAAAACAATCAACATAATAAAATGTCAGCAGGTTTTCTTTCATCTGCTTTGGATAAAATTTAACATACAGTACAACCAGGAGCAGCTCACTGGACAATTCTTTTTCAAAATAATCCAAAAAAACATGGAACAGAAATATGCAGAATTGCAGAAATATTACCACAGGCACAGGTTAAACCAGGGTTGCAGGATTAAGCAGATTTTTTGATTAGCATGTTTCAGGTTGGGCCTGTATGACAGAAAGCTTTCCATCCTGTTTAACATTAGCTGAGTGATAATGCATCCTGCCTCACACCATTAGCATTGATCCATTCAACGCTCCATCTAATGCAACATGTTCACTTTCAGATCACTACTCTGTGGTGGTTAACTAGTGCATTAACAGCTGCTATAAATCCCAGTGTTGTCCAAATGTGTTTTTTGATGATTATTATTATTATTATTATTATTATTATGAAATTGCTTTGGCACCTCAACTAGTTACTCAACAATGCTTAAAAACAACAACAACAAGGCTTAAGATATGTGAGTCATTCACCCATCATTTCTATATGAGCATACTACTATTTCATCATAGTAGTTAATTTCATCAACGAAAATGTTTGAAAACTAACAGAAACTTGACAGGTGTGGTGCACCAGTAACATGACTGAATGTGCGTGCCCTGATCCGCTCACCGCAATGCAGCAGATTTTAACAAATTATTATTATTTTTTTCTGTTATTTTTTTTTCTTTTGACTACATTTTAGTTTACTTTTTTTGCCAAAAAACATGGCTTGTTTTAAGCCATGGACAACAGACATTTTATTTCTCCTTTTAATTTTTTTATGAAATTTATAAAGCTCTGTCGCCTCACAGCAAGGAGGTCGTTGGTTCGAGCCCCGGCTGGGTCAGTTGGCATTTCTGTGTGGAGTTTGCATGTTCTCCCCGTGTTTGCGTTATTTTACTCCGGGTGCTTAGGTTTCCTCCACAGTCCAAAGACATGTGCTAAATTGTCCATAGTGTATGTGTGTATGTCCTGGTCCTCCAGATTGGGGATTGAGCATTGGGCTAACAAATCACCTCATAAAAACTAGATGTTATGAAACACCAATAAGGTGCGGCTTCGATATAAATGGCCCTGGGAGTAAGTAAGTAAGTAAGTACTAGAAGTGTATGCAGGCCTTATGCAATATGTGAAGCAAAATGTGTCACAGTTATGGACTTTTTGTTCTATTTATTCTTACTTCTTGTTTCTGTAGTTAATGATCATTTACTCTTTTATTTTCATGGTTATGTACGATTTGCAGCTGTCTTTTGATTATTTATACTCCTTTTGTTGCCAGTTATTTGCTATGCTTTTTTTTGGTACCATATTTACTTCTGCATAGCCCTGTGTTTTTCACATTTTGGTTTGGTTATCAAAAAGACAGTTTTGGGACTCATGTGCTCATGTGCTTTATACAGCAGATACAATAATTACGATAATCTAGTAATCAAAAAGCTTGTCTAATTGTTTTAAATAAAAATACATATTCAATATAACCCTCTTGTGGACCTTGGGGTCTATTTGACCCCCTCAAAAAATGTTTACTAAAATAAAAAAAATAAAAAATCTACAAATAATAATTCGTTTTTTTATAATATCTTGATTTTATCTTGTAAAAAAGAAAAACAACACTCATGTCCTTTTGGGGTCTCTAAGGACCTCGCTTAGAAAATGGACAATATTAATGAAAATCAGAAACAAGATACAAAAATGATGTAGCACACTTTAAACAAAGCGAAAACCCCCCCCAAAAAACTGCTTCTGCACATTTGTTTTGAACAAACATCATTTTGAAATCATTTGAGCGCAGCTCAGGTATAACTGACTTACTGTATGTGCAGCATAATTGCATTTTCATAATGTGTAAATAAATAAGCAAACAAACAAGCTTGTAAAACATTTTTCAGTTTGTCAAATAGAAAGCAGTGGAGCTCTGCAGCCATCTACTGTTAAAAAATGTAATTCTTTATTTGTAAAAGTTTTTTTTTTTTTTTCAAAAGATGGGGAAAAAATTAACTAAATACTAAACTTTGTCAAATCATCCATGTACATCCCAATCAATGTAATTTAGAAATGTAGTTCTTTTATTAAGTGAATTTGCATAAAATATTTTTTGTATAAAAACATAGACAATATTTTTACATTTATGTACATAGATTAAAAAAATAAAACATTAATTCTCCTAAAAGTCCACAGATATGGAGTAAAAACAATGGACATAGTAAAATGACATTTATTTAAAAAAAAAAAAAGAATTGTTACAAAAAGTATTTTCTAGAGACCTAGAACATAAATGAAAACATAAATGAACTAAACTTAACAAGGACTGAACATAATTGATTAAAAGTTTAACAAAAATGCATTTTTAAGAATTCTAAAGACATTTTCGGATTCTCAATTTTTTTCTCAAATTCACTTTTATTGGTAAAGAACAGTTGTGCAATTATTCTTACAATATGTAGTATGTTAAGATTTCATTTTTACAGCACACAGGCTTATTGCATATACATTATTTAGCCTACATTGAAACTGCAAAAAAAAAATGTTGGACTGCAGTTTCTAGTTCAATGAACCGTACTGGACAGAATCACACCAATAACATTTTATTCCTTTTCACACTAATGATATTTACAGGGATATATTATCAATGAATAAAGCATTTATTTTGTGTAGTTATTTTGTGTAGGGCACTTTTCTCTTAAGTTTGCTTTAGAAAAAACTATTGGTTGGGTTTAGTTCAGCAGTTTACTAGGTGATCTTTACCACAAGCCCTGCCTTCTCGTGGATGTGTATCTGAAATGTACAAAAAAATGTACCCTAAGAAACATATTTCAGATTCACAAAAATGTAGGCAGCGCCCTCTCGTGGATATGTCATCTGAAACGTGTAACGAAATGTACATAAATGTAGGTAGAGCCCATATTTCCTGAGCCTGGGCTGGTCATACTATATAGAAGATAAGTCAGAATCAGAATCAGAATCAGAAAGAGCTTTATTGCCAGGTATGTTCACACATACGAGGAATTTGTTTTCGTGACAGAGCTTCTACAGTGCAACAGAATTACAGAGACAGGACAAAAAACAGATAATAAATATATTTTAAAAATGAAAGTTGTAGTGAATGCAAATATACAAATTGACAAGTGTATGTACAGGTATATTACTATATACAATCGTTATATGGCAGCTGTTATGTGCAAATTAGCATGTAAAATATGTTGTTAAATAAGTGTTTATGTGTATAAAAAGTGTATAGCAAGTAGTGATGTTTGTTCCATAATTACTATCATCAAGTGTTCATGAGATGGATTGCCTGAGGGAAGAAACTGTTTCTGTGTCGGGCTGTTCTGGTACACAGTGCTCTGTAGCGTCGACCAGAAGGTAAAAGTTCAAAGAGGCAGTGTGCTGGGTGTGAGGGGTCCAGAGTGATTTTGGCAGCCCTTCTGCTTGCTCTGGATAAGTACAGTTCTTGGAGAGTAGGGAGGATTGTACCAGTGATTCGCTCAGCAGTCCGAACTATTCGACGTAGTCTTCGGAGGTCGGATTTGGTAGCTGAGCTAAACCAGACAGTTATTGAAGTGCAGAGGACTGATTCAATGATGGAGGTGTAGAACTGTTTCAGCAGCTCATTTGGAAGGTTGAACTTCCTCAGCTGACGAAGGAAGTACAACCTCTGTTGAGCTTTTTTGACAATGGAGTCAATGTGAGTGTCCCACTTCAGATCCTGAGAGATGGTGGTGCCCAGGAACCTGAATGACTCCACTGCTGCCACAATGCTGTCCATGATGCTCAGTGGGGGGAGAGCAGGGGGGTTTCTCCTGAAGTCCACTATCATCTCCACTGTTTTGAGCGTGTTCAGCTCCAGGTTGTTGTGACTGCACCAGACAGCCAGCTCCTTAACCTCCTGTCTGTAAGCAGACTCGTCACCGTCCTGAATGAGGCCGATAAGTGTGGTGTCGTCTGCAAACTTCAAGATTTTGACAGAGGCGTCCTTTGAGGTGCAGTCATTTGTGTACAGTGAGAAGAGCAGAGGGCATAGGACACACCCCTGGGGGGCGCCAGTGCTGATTGTGCGGGTACTGGATGAGAATTTTCCCAGCTTCACCAGCTGCTGCCTGTCCGTTAGGAAGCTGTTGATCCACTGACAGACAGAGTTGGGCACGGAGAGCTGAGTTAATTTGGGCAGGAGAAGTTTTGGGATGATAGTGTTGAAAGCCGAGCTGAAGTCAACAAACAAGATCCTCACATAGGTCCCTGGTCTGTCTAGGTGTTGCAGAACATAATGCACTCCCATATTGACTGCATCATCCACAGACCTGTTTGCTCTGTAGGCAAACTGAAGAGAGTCCAGTGAGGGTTCAGTGATGTCCTTCAGGTGGGCCAGCACCAGTTTTTCAAAAGACTTCATGACCACAGATGTTAGCGCCACCGGTCTGTAGTCATTAAGTCCTGTAAGTTTGGGTTTCTTTGGGATGGGGATGATGGTGGAGCGTTTAAAGCAGGAGGGCACTTCACACAGCTCCAGTGATCTGTTGAAGATCAGGGTAAAGATGGGGGCCAGTTGGTCAGCACAGGATTTTAGACAGGCTGGTGTTACAAAATCTGGGCCTGGTGCTTTTTTCCTCTTCTGTTTTTGGAAGACCTGGCACACATCATCTTCACTGAACTGAAGTGTTGGGGAGACGGGGTGTGGTGGAGGTGTTGATGGTGGTGTGAAGAGCAGTTCAGAGTGGGTGTGGGGTGTTTTCTCAAACCTGCAGTAAAACTCATTCAGGTCGTTTGCAAGTCGTTCGTTGTCTACAGTGCTGGGGGATGGTTTCTTGTAGTTTGTGATGTTTTTCAAACTTTTCCACACGGATGCTGAGTCGCTGGAAGAGAACTGACTCCTTAGTTTCTCAGAATAGTTCCTTTTTGCCACTCTGATCTCCTTTTCCAGTGTGTATTTGGCCTGTTTATACAAGGCCCTCTCCCCATTCCTGTAAGCAACCTCCTTGGCCTGACGTAGCTGTCTGAGTTTTACAGTGAACCACGGTTTGTCATTGTTGTATGTGAGTTGAGTCCTGGTAGGAATGCACATGTCTTCACAGAAACTGATATAAGATGTTACAGTTTCTGTAAGCTCATCTAGATCGTTTGCAGCAGCTTCAAAAACACTCCAGTCAGTGAGGTCGAAACAGGCTTGTAGATCACGCTCTGTTTCGGTAGTCCATCTTTTCACAGATCTTAATACAGGTTTGGCTGTTTTCAGTTTCTGCCTGTAAGTTGGTATAAGATGAATCAAACAGTGGTCAGAGTGCCCCAAAGCTGCTCGTTGGACAGAGCGGTATGCATCCTTTATTGTGGTATAGCAGTGATCCAATATGTTACTGTCTCTTGTGGGACATGTAACATGCTGTCAATATTTTGGCAGTTCGCGGGATAGTTTTGCTTTGTTAAAATCCCCGAGAATTATTAAAACAGAGTCCGGGTGTTGTTGCTCGATTTCCGTGATCTGATCGGCTAGTTCCTGTATCGCCAGGCCCGCGTGCGCGTGCGGAGGAATGTAAACACTGACGAGAATGAACGAGCAGAACTCACGCGGCGAGTAGAAAGGCTTACAGTTAATAAACAGTGCTTCTAGGTCGGGACAGCACATCTTCTTTAAAACTGTTACATCTGTACACCACCTTTCATTGATGTAAAAGCATGTCCCACCACCGCGCGATTTCCGCGTTGATTCTCTGTCGCGATCCGCTCTGAACAGCTGATAGCCCGGTAGATGAAGCGCGTTGTCCGGTATGGCATCGTTCAGCCAGGTTTCCGTGAAACACAGAGCAGCAGAATGTAAAAAATCCCTGTTTGTCTGAGAGAGCAGAATGAGTTCGTCTATTTTGTTGGGTAGAGAGCGGAGATTCGCCAGATGGATGCTAGGCAACGCAGTTCGAAACCAGCGCTGTCTGAGTTTCACAAGCGCGCCTGCTCGCTTCCCTCGTCTGCGCGCCCGACAGCGTTTGAGCAGCACCGCGGCTCCGCCGACAACAATGTCCAACAAAACATCACATAAATCCAAGTCTGGAAAAACATTTGGTGGTGTATGTGTCCGAATGTCCAACAATTCGTCTCTGGTGAAACTAATTGTAGGAATGTGACTCAAGACGGGACAAACTAACAAAAACATAAAAACAACAGCAGAGCTCAACACGGAGGCGGCCATCTTCGTCGGCGCCATCATGATACATATGCATATATAGTTTTACATTTGAAAAATCAAGAGTTTCCAATATGCCAAAACATTGGAGGATTGTAGAGCCTACGCTTGTTCAAACAAAACAAAACAAAAAACCTCAAAATGGACTAGGTGAGAATCTTTGGTTTGTATTTGTGAATGTCTAAAATCAATATCACAGGTTTCAAATTATCAGCTTTGAGCGTTCCGGTATTGTGGATGGCATACAGTGATCTATAGAAACAGCCATCCATGTGTTTAATCTGATTACCTTTTTGATTACTTTTGATTACATATGGATCATGTGGAACACACACACGCACACACCCCAGAAAGAGAGGTCTTATGGCTGGCTGAGAGAGATGCTGCTCACATAAAAATCGCTTCAGTGTTCTCAATTATAGTAACGCGCATTTTATTGTCAGTAATAATAACAGCGTTGTAACGGGGGAAACGGTAATTCAATTGATTACTTGTTACTGAAAAAAGTATTGCCGTTAGTAATGCCGTTTATTTATAGCTCTGTTATTTCCATCACTGATCACATTACATTGTAAGTGTATAACCTCATAAACTGAGGTTTGTGAAAGAATTTCAGGGACTTTGGGTATGAAACTAATATAGAATTAGAATACAAAAGAAATTAAATGCTTTAAGCCTAAAAAATATTTTTTTTTTTGTTTTTTTTGTTTGTTTAACTAATGTTATATGACCACCAGAGAACCATGAACATACAAATATATTTTTAACTTATTAAAACAGTTATAATTTCATAGATAAAATTGATAGTTTAGTTAAAGGGTTTCGGCCTACACGAGCAAACATTAACAAACATGAAAAATATATAACTTTGCTGAAGGTTTGAAATAACAGAATCCATAGTTAATAAAGGCTACTATATACAGTATATATGATAAACATATTTTCATAAACAGTAATTTACAATCAACAAAATCTATAAAAAGTAACAGTATTCTCATTATTCTACACTCTACAATCTCACTAGTATTTTTAAATTGCAATATAATCTAATTACAATTTTTTTTTTTTTTATCTGACTACAAAAAGCAGATTACATGATGGCACTATACTGCAATGAGAGTGAACCTGTGTATGCCTGTGCTTTGTGTGGTCCTTTCAGGGTTGGATGATTGGTAATCTGTAGATTTTTGTCTGAACGTGCAAATATTGTCTTTATCGCAAAACATCCATTCCATACCTCACCCACTCATTTTAAATTATATAAACAACAGCCTTTTTTCCATTCACAATCCCTCAGTCTCCTCAGTAAATTAGCATTTATAAGTGGTTTACAACTTTTTCCAAAAACATTTGAGATGTTTTAATGTCAGCTGCAACGCTAAAACATTACACACTATAAAAACATTGAGCATCTTTTGGTAAAATAATCAAGGCTTTTCCAGTAAGCGGCACAAGAAACGGTGTGGTAAGTCAGGAAAGAGACTGTTAGGCTGCTCTTTACTGGAAGTAAGGTGACTCATATGTGATGAATTTTCTTCTCCTGTGCTTTCTGGTTGGTCTCAGTTGATTTGATCCATCTTGGTTTAATCCGCCATGGTCTAAACGTGTGATCCTGTGCTGTGACAGCATTTTAAAAGCAGTGACAATAATATGCTGAGCCCACCTTTTCTGAGACAAACTATTTGACAAATATTGGCGGTGTTACTGTGTAAACAGTGTTGTTTTTACAGTTAATAACACATCTTCCAGAAAAGTCTCACCACAAGGCACGTTGTGGCTACAAATATATGTGTGTTTGAAGTTCAGGGGTCTTTGCGTGTGCTTTTTGACTTTTTTTTTCGAATCACAGTTTTATTTGAAGGAGTGGTCCAGTCTATGGTTTTCTTGTTACATTAGCTGGGAAGGCCACCATAGCCCCAGGTTTAAGGCTGTTTATGTGCGTGTCTGTACATATTTTCATGCATTAGTGTATGTTTAAGGGTTTATGGACAAGGGGTGTGACTGGCCCCCACTCCAGATGATTTGGATGTTCACAAGGAAATGAAAGAGCCTCATTTATTGTGTATTCATAGCACATACATATACTTTCTCACACCTTTAAACAAAAAGATGTAGCTTATACATTCAATTATATGCTAGCTGTAAAGTGGTTTTACACTTTTAAATGAATTTGTTCTTATCTTCTTGGAGAAGAGAACGAAGGTAATTTTTTACTGTAAATGAACAGTGTTGTACTGATTTGTTTAATACATCTGTTTGTTTACACTTAGTTAAGTTTAAAGCTTTGACGTATAAGTATAAGTTCCTTTCAGTATTTTTAACCTTGGACTGCAAATCTAGTCATAACTGTATTTTCCCCCCATTGATGTATGGTTTGTTAGGATAAGAAAACATTTGGCTGAGATAAAACTATCTGAATATCAACCAAAATACTGAGAAAATTGTTTTTAAAGGTGCTGTATGTAAGTTTCTATAAAGCATAAACGTACCATAATATGTCTGCAGATATTTAAGAAACATGCTAAGTAAACGTACTTGTTTATCTGAAAAACAAAGTCAGTTATCCTCCTTTGTCGGAATGTCTGTCTTAGTTTTGGTCTCTGTAACCTGCCCACTGCTAAATAACCCAATTATTTTTCAGCACCCGGGGTTGCCTTGGTGGAAAACACACCGTATTTCATCTCTGTCTTGAAGGATGCTTCAATATATGTGGCTACGGCTGAACATGCGACCTGTGCAACACATTTGTATTTCTCCAGCTGATAAAAAGATTTAGAGCCAGTAAGAATGAATTCTACTTTAGAATGTTTTATTATTGTTGAAAAGTTTTGTGCATTTTTGTGAATGCTAATAGTTACTTTACAGTAATTGTTCCCTGTGCTTTTGTTAACTCACTGTGCTTAATGCTTTCTAAAAAATTGCATTTTTAATTGACTTTGTGTCTATTTAAGTATTCTGCCACAAAAGCCATAAAAAAGAAATGATTTTAGGATCGAATGGGGTCTGAAAGGTGGCTTATGTTACGTTCTCAGCTTATTGCTTCTAACAGATCTTTTGTAATTTGTGTAATTGACTTTCTTAAATGACTTTGAATTTTGTGAATTTAGGCCAAACTGTTCAGTCATGGTTGTCATAACACACCAAGTTTGGTAAGTTTTCACCACAGTCATGGCCAAATGTTTTGAGAATGACATAAATATTAGAAATTGGAAAAGTTGATGCTTAAGTTTTTATAATAGCAATTTGCATATACTCCAGAATGTTATGAAGAGTGATCAGATGAATTGCATAGTCCTTCTTTGCCATGAAAATTAACTTAATCCTGAAAAAAACATTCCACGAAAGTCCAGCAAGCGCCAGGATCGTCTCCTAAAGAGGATTCAGCTGTGGGATCGAAGTGCCAACAGTGCAGAGCTTGCTCAGGAATGGCAGCAGGCAGGTGTGACCGCATCTGCACACACAGTGAGGTGAAGACTTTTGGAAGATGGCCTGGTGTCAGAAATGGCAGCAAAGAAGCCACTTCTCTCCAAAAAAACATCAGGGACAGATTGATCTTCTGCAAAAAGTATGGCGAATGAACTGCTGAGGACATATTCTCCGATGAAGCCCCTTTCCGATTGTTTGGGGCATCTGGAAAAAGGCTTGTCCAGAAAAGAAAAGGTGAGCGCTACCATCAGTCCTGCGTCATGCCAACAGTAAAGCATCCTGAGACCATTCAGGTGGGGTTGCTTCTCATCCAAGGAAGTGGACTCACTCACAATTTTGCCCAAAAACACAGCCATGAATAAAGAATGTTACCAAAACACCCTCCAACTGCAACTTCTTCCAACAATCCAACAACAGTTTGGTGAAGAACAATGCATTTTCCAGCACGATGGAGCACCGTGCCATAAGGCAAAAGTGATATCTAAGTGGGTCGGGGACCAAAACGTTGAAATTTTGGGTTCATGGCCTGGAAACTCCCCAGATCTTAATCCCATTGAGAACTTGTGGTCAATCCTCAAGAGGCGGGTGGACAAACAAAAACCCACTAATTCTGACAAACTTCAAGAAGTGATTATGAAAGAATGGGTTGCTGTCAGTCAGGATTTGGCCCAGAAGTTGATTGAGAGCATGCCCAGTCGAATTGCAGAGGTCCTGAAAATGAAAGGCCAACACTGCAAATACTGACTCTTTGCATAAATGTCATGTAATTGTCGATAAAAGCCTTTGAAACGTATGAAGTGCTTGTAATTATATTTCAGTACATCACAGAAACAACTGAAACAAAGATCTAAAAGCAGTTCAGCAGCAAACTTTGTGAAAACTAATATTTGTGTCATTCTCAAAACTTTTGGCCACGACTGTACGCTCATACATTGTATGCTTTTCGATACGTGTTTGCTTAATTCGAGTATTCATAATTTGAGAAGGGTTTGACTAATCAACTTGAATTACATAACGTTTTGCTAGCATAATTTAAAGATGATCTGAGGTTGATTGATGACTTTTGGTGAAAATTGGATGGAGTTCATTTCAGTTGACGTGCGCCAAGGTTTCAGAGGAATGTAATAAAAAGCCCTGTGCTGTGTGGATGTATTTACATATCACAGTATACACAATATAGCATAATATAAGTATATAAGTATTTGAATAATATTGCCACAAGATATATTGTCATACTCCCTATGTGCTACATTTTATTTTTAATACTTTATTTTACGGTATTTGTATTCATTATGACTATACTATTGTTTTACATATTTGGGTTTAGTTCATGATAATGGTAATAGTTAAGAAAGTACAGTTTTGCCCAAACTTTAAGAGTGACTGGGTTTTATTTTGGTTTTTATTCATTATTCCGATGCTAGTGTGTACATCCCAAAGAACTCTTTCGTGTTCAAGAAAGTGGTTTCATTATAGGAGAATTGTTAAGTGGTGTGTTATACTGCCGGAAGTTGCCATCACAAAATGATTTCACTGTGGTGGTAAGGGGATGGACATTCAGCAACAGTACTTATGTAGGTTGGATTGGTGAAAGGTGCCAAAAGTGTGACAATAGAGAAAAGTGAAAATGCCCAAGAAAATATCCCAATTAATTGCCTTTGAGTAATTTTGTAATTTGACATTTGAATCAAACCTTATTGATTTTGTCATTTTATTCACAACTAATACAAGAATTTTGATCGGCAGGCTAAATAGAACAACCAAACACAAATTTTAACAAGGTGGAAACATTGACATGTCCTGTTGGTGTCTGGAGTGAGTGAAGGAGTGATGACTCAAATGCAGGGAAAAAATGGGTTTTTAATAATAATAAAGGAAAACAAAAAACACCCCGAAGGGGGAAACATTAGCTAGAAAAAAAAAAAAAAACTAGACTGGTCAGAGTGGGCAGAACCGCACAAGGGAAACGACGATGATGAACTAAAAAAATGTAAATCTCAAGTATGTGTGACAAAATTTCATACTAGAGTGAGTAAAAATATCTAAGAGGCAAAGAATAAGTTTAACACAGATAACTCTTAAACTCTCGCCTACTCTTGAACTTACTGAGTATGTGGAATGGTTTTGCATTATTATGCATGCTTAAACCAGTCTAGCCATCTCCTTAAACCAGTCTCTCCTGACCTCATCAAAAAATATTCAGGCCAACCATCTAGCACCAACAACATTCAAATTCACCAAACCCACCTTTCTCCTAAGTTTGATGTTTGGCTTGAACTTTAGAAACTTGCCTTGACCATGCCTAGATGTCTAAATGCGTTGAGTTATTCCACTGATTTTGACTGATTTGGTATTTCTGTTGATAAGCAGTTGACAAGCAGACAAGAACATGTGTACCTAATATTGCTAGGGACAATTCAGTAGCCAATAAATATTGCTATGGACAAGTTGCTATCATTTGTACATTAAATACGTTGTCTTTGTATCAGGTGTGTATTTTTGTACTGTATAAGTTATCGTCTCTGTTTTGCAGGTGACATTGAGCCCAGAGTTTTCTCCTTTGGCGCGGGGAACAGGATTTTCAGACAGAGCCACCTGGAGTACACTGGTAAGAGAGACTATCAACTGATGTCTAATGTCCTAGTCTAATGTAACTTGACAAGCGGGGACAGGTTGAATGTGATCTAAGATGAGGACATCTAACGGATGTGTGTAAGATTGTGGAGGAACTCTGGGTACATGTATTCTGTCTGCTATCTGCTCTGTTGATATAGCTGACACACAGCTCTCATAAATTGTATTTACACCAGTAATGCACAGCGAGTGTGGTTGTACATTAGGAGATTTTAAAATATAGCCCTTTCTGGAGAACTTTTACAGAGATTATTTGTGAACAGAACTTTTTGAGAAATGGCAGTAAAACAATTCTAGAAGTCTCACCATTGTGCCACAGCTTGCAGGTGAGTTTGCATTAAAAAAAAACATGTCTTGAGAATTTGTCTTACTGTTAAGATACGGTTGTGCAGCCCCTTGCATTTTTTAAAAGCAAAAATCAATTTTGTGTGAATGGCTCTTTACTTGTTCGTCAAAAATAGTTCAAATTAGACAATCTATAAAATTATGTATAAAATGTGTTCCCCTTCATGGGAACTCTGATGTGTGTCTGGAGACACTTTGGGGAGATCACTAGACGACCAATCACTCTGAAGAGTAAGAAAACGGGCCAATGAATGCCAATGAGTTGGCAGAGCTCGGCTCTGCAGGTGCCGGCAATTAATCATCAATAGAATATTTAGCCGGTGCACGTACATGAGACTGAAGAGAATTCTGCCAAGCTGTTATCAAGCAGTAATTCCACCAGTGCGGATTACGATGTGTGCAGCGGCGGTTGAGCTGGGTGTCCTTCCCTTCCCTGTGTGTTTCGCTGGTGGCTAAAAGAGCAGTTTCCACTAAAAGAGCAGAATTCCATAAGAGAGCAACACAGCCAAATAACACGTCTTTTTAAAGACGTCGTTCCGACCATGCACTTCTGGATGCGGTGGTTTCCTCTCTCTGGATGACGGGCACAAGTACTGCATCACATGTCTGGGGGTCCAGCATGTCGAGCAGCTGCTCGCAGACAGTAAGAGCATGACTTGTGCAACTGAGGTCGTGGCGCGCTCTAGCCTAGGGCACGTCACCCCTGCTGCTCCCTGCAAGAAGCGGTCAGCACACGGGCAGACCTGAGGATCACAGTGGGGGCTTATCCATCGCCCTTGGGCCCGCGGACCCCCCACTCCTCCACAGTGCGCTCCTTCCCTGGGCGTTTCGCTGGTGGCTAAAAGAGCAGAATTCCCTAAGAGAGCAACACAGTCGAATAACACATCTTTTTAAAGAAGTCGTTCCGACCATGCACTTATGAATGCGGTGGTTTCCTCTCCCCGGATGACAGGCACGAGTACTGCATCACATGTCTGGGGGTCCAGCATGTTGAGCAGCTGCTTGCGGACAGCTCATGCCCTCACTGTGAGGGCATGACTGTTGTGCAACTGAGGTTGTGGTGCGCTCTAACCTTAGGGCGCGTCACCCCTGCTGCTCCCTGCAAGAAGCAGTTAGCACACGGGCAGACCTGAGGATCACAGTGGGGGCTTATCTATCGCCCTTGGGCCCGCGGACCCCCCACTCCTCCACAGTGCACTCCTTCCAAGCTTGTTCAGAGGACAATTCGCACTCACTGCCGTCCTCCGGAGATGTCAGTGAGATTTTGGATCTGTAATCAGACATGTTAGTCGTGCTAACCCGGGCTGCTTCGGAGGTTGGGTTAGAGATGGCTTGTCCCCCAGCTTAACCTTCGGACCGATTAGACGGGTGTTTCGTGGGAGCCAAAAAGCCCCGCCCGTCCCCTTCTTCTCGGAGGTGCACAGTGAGCTCACGCGGGCATGGAGGGCACATTTTTCTGCCCGATCCTCGTGCACTCCCACCCTCACCACTCTTGATGACGGTAAAGTCCCATCCAAAGCGTGTAGGTTATCTGAGTGCCTCTTGGCCAGAGCCTGCACAGCTGCAGGTCAGGTTGCCACCGCCTTGCACTCTATGGTCACCTATCATCACTACCAAGTGCAGAAGCTGGCTGAGCAGCACGAGGGTGGTTCTTTCCCGGGCTTCTGCACGACGACCAACTACGCTCTCATAAACACCAAGTCGGCCGCTTGTGCCCTGGGGAAGACGATGGCCACATTAGTGGTCCGGAAATGCCACCCCTGGCTGAACTTGGCCGATGTGTTTGTTGACAAAGCTCCCTTTCTTAACTCGCCCATATCCCAGGCCGGTCTATTCGGCGACACCGCCAGGGACTTTACCCAGGAGTTCTGAGGAGTTCGGCGGTAAAAGATCAGTTGAAGGTGATGGGGGCCCATCCATCAGCGGGCTCGGAAAACTGCTCTCTCCGCTGCGCCATCCACCTCTGCTGCTCCTCGCCGAGGGCGTCCACCTGCAGTCACAAGACCTGCTCCATCTCTGCAGCCTGTTCTACCGGCCAAGCAGCAGCATCATGCACCTCACAGGATGGAAACGCCCCCACCTTAGGGCGCCATTAAGTCTGGTAAACGGACCGCGAAGCGACCCTGAGATGGGCCACTCGGAAAAGAGGGGACCCGCTCTTTTCTGAGTGGAGGGCCGAGGATCACAGTCGGTAACGTCAGCAACTTTAAAATCACCCTGATGGCTTCCGGGCCGGCGGTAACTAATGAAAGAGCAGTTTCCTCTCTCTCTGGGTGCGCATACCTGAGCCTTGCCAGTCTGGGACGCTCCATCTTGCAGCGCCAGGCCATATCGCCACAGGCTCTGAGGGTGCAAGAGGACGTTCTCCTTTCTCTCACTCCTCCAGCCTCATCGCGGGATCAAGGGAGGAAGGTAAGAGACAATCTCATATTTTCAGCTCTTTCTCGGGACGCTCCGCTTCCCAGGGTGAGCAATCCCCTCCCGAGCTGCCCCTCCGCAGGCACGTCAGCAATTGCTCCGATGATGCCATTAGCGCAAGCTCTGCCAGGCTAGTTAGCGCTGCTCAGTCCGTCACGGTGGCTCATGTCATATGGACGATCAGACTCGGTTACACGATTCAGCTCGCAATAAGACGTCCCAAGTTCACGGGCGTGTATTTCATAAGGCGTGTCTGCCCCTGTCTTGCGAGAGGAGATTGTTGTCCTCCTGGTGAAGGATGCAATCAAGCCGGTCCCTCCAACTGAGATGAGGTTCGGGTGTTACAGCTCGCACTTCATCGTGCCCAAAAAAAGAGCGGTGTGTTAAGACCAATCCTAGTTCTGCGCAAACTGAACCGCTATTCACTCAGAATGCCATTCGGGAGGCTCACGCAGAAGCGCATACTACAATGCGTTCTTCCTCGGGGTTGGTTTGCAGCTATAGACCTGAAGGATGCATACTTTCATGTTTCCTATCTTCCACGCTACCGTATTCTCCGGTTTGCGTTCGAAGGTCGAGCATGACAGTACAAAGTCCTCCCCTTCAGGCTCTCTCTGTCTCCGCGGGCTTCTCCAAGCTCGCGGAGAGTGCCTTAGCGCCTCTTTGGCTCGTGGGCATACGCATACCCAATTATCTCGACGACTGGCTTATGCTGGCTTCATTCCGGGACTAATTGATTATGTACAGGGACAGGGTGCTTCAGCACATCCACCAGTTGGGGCTTTGGGTAAACCGAGAGAAGAGCATGTTCTCCCCTAGCTGCTTTCCCTCCTCTGCACGAATGCGCTGGCTCTCAGCTGGCCCCGGGTTTACACAATATGCGCTTTTTCCCAAGGGAGCCTGCTCGCACAGACACTGTGCAAGGTCAGGGAGACGAGGAGTGGGTCTTGCTCGTTGCATCTCAATGGCCCAACCGGACACAAGTCGTGGACTCGCGATGGCCCTCCTTGACGAATTCCCTGAAGGAAGCATTTCCTTTCTCTGGCACCTGTGCAGGGTTCTGGAACCTCCATGGATGGTTTCTAGACAGAGCGCGGAGGATTTAGGTGACCTACCAGTTCGGTGGTTAACACCGTCACTCAGGCTAGAGCACCCTGTATAGGCATGCCTACGTCTTGTAGTGGAGTCTATTCCTTGTGTGGAATGCTTCTCTCTAAGAAGAACCCCGGACATGCCAGCTTAGTGTTGTGTTTTCTTCCTTCAGGATAGCTGGAGCGTAGGCTGTCACCCTCCATACTGAAGGTTTGGCGTGCGGCCTTTTCAGCTCTCTATGGAGTGGCAGATGGTAGCGCGCTGGGAAAGCATAACCTTATCAGCCAGTTCTTCGAGGTGCGTGGTATGAGATGGTTAATTCTATCCCCGCCCCCCTCTCATGCCCTCTTGGGATCTCTCTAGCCCCAGGGGTTACAGTGAGGTCCGTTTGAGCCACTCAATTTAGTATCTATAAGTTTTCTGTCCATGAAGGCAGCTCTTCTGGTCGCGTTGGTATCGATCAGGAGGGTAAGGATACCAGTGGCATTTTCGGTCAGCAAATCGTGGCAGGAATTCTACTCTCACTTTTACCTGAGCTATGTGCCAAGGTTCCTACCGCCCTTTATTTTAACAGAGAGTGAACCTGCAAGCGCTGCCTGTGAAGGAGGCAGACCCGGCCTTTTCATTGTCCATGCACTGTGCTTAATGTGACCACACGTAGAGCATACGTCTCTAAGCAGCTCTTTTCTGTTATGATTGACAGAAGGGAAGTGTCGTATCAAAGCAGAGGTTGGTCCACTTAATAGTTTATGCCATAGCCCTTGCTTCGCTGTGCCAGGGCGAGCCGTGTCCCCCGAGAGAGAAAGCACACTTAAAAGAGCAGTACCTCCTTTTCGGCATGAGTATGCGGTGCCTCTTAACAGATTCTGTAGAGCTGCGGGCTGGGCGACATCTAAAGCCTGGTTTATTCTTCTCCTTTGAGTGATCGGCGTTACCCACGGCGCATGCAACTTTAATCATGAGGTAAGCACAAAACAACAGTTTCCATCTGGACCTCCTTCACACTTGTAAACACTTGCTCCACATGGCTCGCGTGGCTCTCACCTCCGCCCACACTCGACAGCGATACCAAGCCGACCAATCACAGAGCTTGCGCTACGCATCGTTGCAACGTGTAGTTAAATTTTTTGAGAGGTGCGCGGCGAGGGCTATGCGACCACGGGTAGGCTGCGGCGGAGCATACGTTTGACGGTTTATAAATCAGCCTTAACACATTTATGAGATTTTATAATCTTCATGTAGAGCCGTTTCCTCCTGATTACTGGGTACCCAAACTTCACATCAGGGACGTGACAGGCTTAGCTGCTGTGGCGTTTTCCATACACTCCCCAAAGCGTCTCCAGACACACATCAGAGTTCCCATGAAGGGGAACGTCTCAGTTACGAACGTAACCCTCGTTCCCCGAATAGGCAATAGAGATGTGTGTCTCCGATGCCACAGCAGCTGAGTCTCCAGCTGTTAGCTGAATGTTCGGCTCTTCAGCAGGCTAAAAGATAGCACTCGCTTCACGTGCACCGTCTAAATATTCTATTGATGATTAATTGCCGGTACCTGCGGAGCCGAGCTCTGCCAACTCATTGGCATTCAGTTGGCCGTTTTCTTACTCTTCAGAGTGATTGGTCGTCTAGCGATCTCCCCAAAGTGTCTCCAGACACACATCTCCGTTCCCTATTTGGGGAACGAGGGTTACGTTCGTAACCGAGACGTTTCGATATTTGACATTACCTTTAACTTAACCTTTTTCTTTCTGGTATTGATGTGTTGGTAATGGTAATTTGACAAACAATACTGTTATGAAAACCACATACAGATGTTTACTGTAGACATTTTAAGGGGATTTACTAATGTAATGGGCTAAAACAAAGGGGCCCAGGACAGAACCCTGAGGTACTCAGGTGCTGCTGGTGTGGTTAGCCTATGTGGCAAACAGAAATAGTGCTGTCTACACTGGAAATGCTCAATGTAGTGATGCTATATGTTGGTAAACCTGTTGTGTTGAACAGTTGCTGTGGATGAGCTATGATGTAATGACATGAACACATGAAAGGAAAGCAAACAAAATACATGATGTGCCTGGTTTGTTTATAAACAGGTTGTTTAGCAACACAATCTGTTACAAAAGAGGTGTTCACCCTGTTCAGTACCAGCACAAGCAGTATTTCAGTGAAAAAGGTAAGTTTTTCTCAGAATGGTCAAGGGGTCATTACAAAATATTTTGGGCGTCGAGGAGAGTTGAAATCAAGTCAACTTTATGGTAATGAGCTATGACGCGGTTCGGCGGCAAGCAATCGGAGTCCACCGCTTGAGAGGAGTCCGGAGAACACAGTCACTGTGAACTTTGGTTCCGACCACAGTCGGATTTCCAATTATTTACAATATTTTCTTAAGCGAACATGCATTAAAAAAGTTACTGGTGAGCTACTGATGTGCATTAATGTTATATATATATATATATATATATATATTTATTTATTTTTTTCTTTCTTTAAAAAAGCGAGAATCTCATGTGACAATACAAAATACAAAATACAAAATTGTGACGCTCTCGCCGCCAGAGCTGAAGGGCGGCCAGAGCGACCTTTGACGCTCTCATCGCCTTCGGTGTGAACGCACAGTAAGGCATTTTAGAATGACCAAAGACTTTTTTATCCATATGCTGTATTTTATTAAGTACTGTAAACGTGTATGCAACAGTTTTTTTATGCACATATTCAAAATGTATGCACATCTTAATGTTTCCATTAGTCGATTTTTATGCGATATTCCAAAATGCGCATGAAAATAGATGAATGTAAACATTGCTACTGTCACAAGACTGAATGCACTGATCTATACAAGCATTTATTCAAAATGCATGTTTTTTTATCATTAGGCATATCTGACATGATCATTTAATTTTACAGATTTAACTGATTTGGAGGTTACACAAGAACAGTGAGAGTGTATCACTTTAAGGGATAAGTAAGATATGTGACATTGTAATTTTATAATCACTGAAAGAATAAAAGTTGGTTTAGTAGCAGGTCTTCATGCTTTTTTTTTTTTTTATTCTCCATTTTTATATGAAATTCATCCAAATTTCCAATTCCTAAAAAACCGCTAATGCTTTTCTGTTAGATTGGCTTGAAAAAGTATATGATGAACTCAAATCTATATCAAAATGTGTATCAAGTTTGTCACCATGCCAAAATTCAAGATTCAGTTCAATTTAAAAAATAATTAATCTCTGATTGGCCATTGCGTTAATTATGTTTGTGATTGGTTAAATGGCTCAGTGCTGCAATATACATTGAAAACAGAAATCTTCAAGCAAACACACAAGCTTTGAAAGCTGCTACCAGCTTTGACCCAGTACTTCTTGTGACCAGTACTGCACATGGTATTGTTATGCTTGATTTGGGTCCTTTAAGACTTGCCAATGTAAATGGCCAATGTTTGATTGGCTAGCACTATTGCAGTTTGTATTGCAGTAAGTGTATTATGACAACATCATCCACATAAAAGCATCAATAAAAGACAAAGAATTTTAAAATGATTAACTTCAAGAGATATCTGATATTCGATTATATTAAGATATTTGATGCAGCTGCTGTCAGATCTACAGTAGTACAGTGGACTGCTTAGTCAACATTTTTATGATCTTCCCAGTACACCGTGCCTCATTTAGAAAACAGTCTGCAGTTAAATGCTCTGCAAGAAAAAATGTACTCTTTTAAAATAATCAGTGATACTATTAAAAAGATAACACAACCTGTGTCATTTCTTAACACACCTATATGTCTAGTTAAGGACAACACATTGTGTTATTTAGAACTTAAATTTTGAGTGTTATTCTTCTTAACACAGATAGTGTGTTAAATTATTTAACATACTAATATATCATAAATCACACAAGATTAATGCATTACAAAAAGCACTTTTTTTAAGTACATATATATTTATTAAAACATGACTACAGCATTTAGTCCCTTTCTTCGGAATAATTATTATAAAGACAACTTTAAACAATTGTATACCTTGTTTTACAAAAAAACTTAAATCTAGCCAGAGGGGAAAGCCACAAAAAGCACACGGCCTTACCAAGAATGGCATGTCTACAAACTGTTCATATATCCTTTTCACTGTTAGGGTTCTTGTTTGTGATTCATAAAATATAGAGGAACCACTGATTAGACTGTGTTAGCACTGATTGCGATGCTGATCATCATGATTCCTTTGTAGATTCTGAAGTTTCATCTCAATAAATCTACTATATGAAGTGGGTCTCTGGGTCACAGAAATGTTGCTGGATTACAGGGGAAAGATAACAACGGAAACATTTAGATATCTTTATTATTGCTTAAATTAACTGTCATTGATGGTATTAAAAATGAATCTAAATGGCTTTAAATATTTACTTATTACAAAAACAAAATATTACAAAGATATTACAGAACACTAGGCTACTAATACTATGCTAATATAAACAACGCTCCCATGTCATGAGCATACATTGACTATGTACGCTCATTGACTATGTGATATTGACTGTGTGCTCATAATGCTCAATGTGTTATTATTTAAGCATTCAAGTGGTCCACAGATGAAAAAGTGGCACCAACTTGCCAAAAAAGTTTCAGAGCTACCTAATCTGCTACATAAGTAACAGCAAAGAGATTGGATGATAGTTAACACACATTGTGTTTGGCAGACTGTGTTGTTTTTTCACGTCTTCCCTCTTTCTTTTTACACAAAATCAATAAAAAAATGCACAAGATGTGTTAAAATAGCTTAACACACAACAATATGTTACTATTTGACACATCATTTTTGAGAGTTTGTTTGATCCTGATAGTAAGATATCATGTCTATACAGAGAGGTAAATGATTGTTTAAACCAGATGCATCAGAGTGAAAGTTATTTCACTCTTCAGTTTGTTGTTTGTCAGCAGATTCAATTGTATGGAGAATGTAAGAAACTGAACACCCATCTGTGTACACTCTAAAAACAGAGGTGTTAAAAACAACACAACGTGTTATTTCTTAACACACCTGTGTGTCTAGTTAAAGGTGCTTTTTGTACGTTTTTGACTCTTCTAATTCATATATCATATAAATGCCATGTTAATATGTTTGCATATATTTCTTTGTTTTGGTCTCTATAACCCACCCGCTGCCAGTTTACCAAATATATTTCAGCACTCTGGGTTGCCTTGGTGGAAAACACACCACATTTCATTTCAGTCTTGAAGGCTGCATCAATAGCTGCGTTTCCACTATCGCGCCTAAAGCGAGCGTGCCAGGGCGAGTCGTGTTTCCACTGTCACTTCCGGGGCCAAAAGCGGGGCTTTCTCGGGGCCAGCAGCCGGCCGAAACCTGGTAAAGATGGTGTGCCACCATTACACTAGTTTTCCGATCGCACATGAGTACATGCGCCAATAAATAAGGGAAAGAAAAACATATAGCTTGTCAGTTTAAGATATTTAAGCTATTCCTATAAGGTCAGTTAAGCTATTCCATAAAACACCTTATAGGCTAGGGGTCTTTTTCGCTTAAAATCGTCCTTATGTTTCCCTTTTAAATGTAGGCTAAGAGTATGGCATAAAATAATAAAGTAGTTTTAATTTAATAAGTGATAGGGGAGCATGGGGTAAAATGTAACAGAGTTTTAAGGTATTTACTCAGGGTTAACCATGGCATGCTTCCAAGGTTTTCACCACAGTGTCGGCAGACGTCTTCCTGCCAATTATTGAAAAAGTTCTGCGAAATTTGCATGAGAAACACAGGAGAAACCATTTTTGCAGCATAAAAGTATTTTTTATTATAGTCGATATTTTTTATTTTTAAACAATCTGTGAAAGTATGTAGGTGAAATCTTATATTGTTGTGATTACCGTCTTCTAGGCTAAAAGATGAAACCATTTTGAAAGATGTAAAATACACACAGTGACTGCTAGCCAGTTTTGAGGAAAACAGACACAGCGGGGTTAGTTGTAACAGGGTGTTACAATTAAGCCACACACTGTTGAACACCAATTAAACGAACAAAATAATTTTTACATTTTGAGTGTAACATTAAGAAATTTTTATATAAAATGTTTTTTAATAGAAAATATTTTTTTTAATAGAAAAAGATTATTTTATTACTAATAATGCAAATACATACATTGCATAATAATGGATAATAATGCAAATAAATACAAATGTGTTTATCCAATAGATAAATAAATAAATAAACATACTGTGCTATGTAGAATAAAAAATTAATTGAGCTAAGCACTGAGGAAATATAGCTACTATTTAAAGTAAACTGGATTTAAATTAACGGTGTAAAATCTGCCTTTTTAAGCATGTATCACAACTAACCCTCTGTCTGTTACAACTTGCCCCTCAGGTGGGATAAATAGTAAAATTTTTACTCCTGGCACTTTTGGCAATACTGCACATAAACCATAGGTCCGATGATCATACTTTCAGTGCTCATTTGTAGGAGAGGCCTGTGTGTTGTTGGTCAAAAAATATGGTTTGTCTAACCCCATTACTTTGTTCATTATTTGGCCAAAACCAAAAAGTGTTACTTTGTGCCCTGCTCTCCCCTATTTCTTTGCTGCGTTCTCCTTGATGTTTCAATAATGCATAATAATATTTACACCACATTAAAGACACAGCAGCCAGTAACTTTCAGTTGTCGAGAGTTTTTGTCAAGTTTAAATGGTGTGTTTGTGCATGAAACGTGCGCGTTTAGATGCATGTATATGTGTGTGAGAGACTGGGCGAAAGGGTGCTCAATTCACAGCTCCGTCGCTTTATTTTGGAGATTTATACAAAATATGAATACAACAAAAAAAAAAAAAACTTTTCAAATTACGTGTCCACTTTTGTAGGCTCAACACAATAGTGTCATAGATCTAGATAAAATAGCCTAAGCATTGAAATCATTTAAAGAATTACAATTATCGGATGTAATAAAACACATTAAATAAATAAACCAATATAAAACAAACAAAAGCTATAGCAATTTAGGTATATACAATACAAATAAACTAAACCGTTTTAAGCCATTTTAAACTTTCATTTTACAAAGGCCTATCTGAAAAAAAGATTTTAGATATTTTCTAAAAACAAAAAACAACGGAGGAGTTTTGAAATATTATTTATAAAGTATTTAGATATGATGATATTAATCAAATCGTGCATACAGTATTTTTTGGCTGAGCGAAACCATCAGAAACTACCTTCTTTTCTGTCATCCAGTCCTGCGCAATGCTGCTTTGCACACGGATTGGGAAAAACGTCACGCAAAAAAATGTGTTCTATGTCCTCAAACAAGTGTTTATGATTTTATATGACGTGGTAAAATTTAAAAATGAAATTTTAAATGTAAAGCTTTATTAGAAAGATAATTAATATTTTAAATTGTAAATTAAAAAAGTTTAGAAGTATATTTAATATTTTAAATCCTAATTCTTTTGCCTTTGGGGAGAATCAGTGGAGATATGCCGTTCTAAAATATTTAAGACTACTTTTATCAAATGATAAAAAAAATTTCTTAAAACTGATGCGGATTGTGGATAGCTGCTGAGCGCAACGATATATAGGCTATAGCCTATTTATTACTCTTATTACTCTTATTGCTCTTATGTCCTGAAACACTTAACGGTTTCCTTTACTTAAGATAACCGAATAATATGCAACATCCTTAAATTATTCTCTTAAATAAAGGGGAATTGCCTATTAAGTGTTATTACCTGTTAAGTATGTGTTTTAGGTCTCTCCGGAGCATTTAGGCTGAATGTTTGACAGCGTCTACCGAAACAAGGATGTTATAAAATACATTTTATACCGAGTTATTACCGGATAATTTCTGTGGTTTTGGGCTATATTATGGATGGTGCACTGGGTCATCCCTCCGTTGGTGGCGAGACCACTCGATGTACGATGCCAACAGTCGGTCGGCGAGTAAACGAATATAATGAATGAAAATACAAGGCCTATCCGTATAGACATATAATGTAATGCTATACAGTAACGTGTAATTTGTTTGTTTCGGTTGTCTCCATTTTAATCGTTTCGTGATGATGCAATGGTGTGCTTTATCTGATTCTTTTTTTTTTTTTTGTTACATTTAAACGTTTAATTTAGTGCAACGTACCGTCAATATATACAGTCAACAAATCTAAATAACTGCGTGGATCTTTATCAAAACTAGACGCCTTAAAGATAGTATGTGCCAAAAGTCTTTACGTGTAAATTATTTACATACCTAATGTTTTGGAACTTTAATGAGGCTATCTTCTTCTCTTCTTTTTTTTTTATGCTTTATCTGATTTCCGCTGAACTGGGCAGGTTATGTGACGTTTGATTCGCGGGACATTCTGGGGGCAGGGTTTGCGTGCCGCGCTGCGAGCCATTTGACCTACGATGGAAAGCGACATGATTACAGCCTTACTGCTCAAGCTCCCGGGCTATTGGCATGGCCCAGCCCCATAAAATCCCTGGCTCGCACTGGCCCAACAGTGGAAATGCAGCTAATGCATGCGGCCTAGGCCAAAAACGCAACCTCCAGAGAACAGCAGCAGCCTTCGAAATGAGACACAGCACTGAGCCAGTGAGCTTGCACAAAAAGCAATAAAACATCGTGTCCAACAGATGAATAAACTTCACCATATATCGAAAGAATCATGCACTCATTGGCTAAATTGTATATCAGTCAAACTAGAAACTACTGCCTAAAGTGGTTCATAGATAGCATTTGCATATAGTGAAACGTCAGAATTTTAGTAACTATAACTTAGACGTTTTATTCAGTTTGTGGTCTCATTTTCTTTGTAACATCATAAGCTATACAATTGTGTTGCTTTTTACTATGAAGATGCCATTTTCGCATGTAAAAAATGTAAACATAAGTCTCTGGAAGAAGCTGATGTAAACCAAAGAATAACCATTCAGAATTCAACACTTGTGTCGTTGGACTAAATGTGCTTTATGAGCTGTCGTTCTATGGACCCTTAGCTTTCAAAATAAACAGGGTTGTACCACAGTGAATGCATGTGTGTCTTGTTATTATGAATGTATGTACTGCACTTCTACCAAGCATGTTCTGTTATTTGTACTCCTTATACAAATTTAGCAAATACATTCTTCATAATCTTTACATTGAAAAACAACTAGCTACAATAACTGCTTGAGGCTTGTAGTTTTAGACTGATGTATAGTTTGTCAAGATTAATCTCATGTTCTTTTTTAAGTAATCTATTCGTAAACACTGACATGTTCAAAATTAGCGATCCAGTATGTCGATGTCCTGCCGCTGGCTAAGTGAGTAAACCTGTTGTAATTTGGAACTGTTAAGTTGACTTAACTTAATTTTTATAATTTCTTACTTAATAATTTTAAGGTCACAGGTCTACTGACTTTTTTAAGTAACATCAACTAATTGATACTTTAAAAGCAATGGGTTTATTAACTTTTTGAAAATTGTCCATGTCATGATACCTTTAAGTACCAACAATGCTAATACTAAATATTGGAAGTAAAATAGTGTACAAGACAAGCTTCAAGCATTTTGACAACCACCAAAACCACTAACCTGGACCCATATGGAAACTCAGTCTTTCCAGCAGGGATGTGTTTCAAGTTTGCCCTCTCACTCACTGCCCTATTTCCTTCAGTACTGTGCTTCAGCTTCGTTCATACTGTTTAAAAAGAAAGAAACCAAAAACTTTAGTGATGTCAGAGTTCCTGGTCTTATTTCAGCAGAGGCTTTTCAGGGAGTTTGGGCCATGACGTGGACATTCTCCAGAGCCCCTCTCTAACTGGACCCCCTTTTTTCCACCTGCGGCCTGATTCTTTCCATCTTGTTCAGATTCAGGGCTGATGGGAGCAGCTAAAAGCTGAGTGGGAAAGTGTGCTTGAAGTATGTCACTTCACTCTCGCTTTGGAAAAAGAAAACATAGCATTTAAAAAATATTAGAGACAAGGAATGGCTAGTTCTGTAGGGATTGTAAGACTTAAATCTTATAAATGTTTTGAAATAATTTACCAGCAGATAATACATTTACAGTAGGCTACATTAGATCACATACCTTTTAAATGATTAGGAACATCCTTAAAATGATAGTTTTGAAGAACAGTTGAAGAACTGTTGTATACAGTGGTGAATAAGTGTTTGCCCCTTACTGATTTCTTATTGAAGCTTGTAGCTTTTGACTGATGTATAGTTTGTCAAGTTTATTCATGTTCTTTTTGATGTAGTCTATCCGTAAACACTGACATGTTCAACAAACAGCGCCTCAGTGTGTCGATGTCCTGCTGCTAGCTAAAAATTTTGGACCTATTATCATTTCATGAAAATACACATTATCAGTAGTTTGTAAAACTCAAATTAACATTTTATTCAAAACACATGCTTTTTAATGTCAAGGGTTTAAAACACAGGTGTGTGGAAACAGTGTGTTTATAGTGTTTTTGAATTAATTTTTTATCATTAGAGGCTGGCTATATGCTCATTCAGGTGGTCTCAGACCAATTGCTTTGATGCAGATCCGAGCGCGATTGCAGGTTTCACATATGCCCAACGAACCGAGCCAAGGGGGAAAACACATCAGGTTCCGACACAAACATCTAGGTGTGAAAGCACCCTAGGAGGCATTATAAATGTGAAGTTTTAGGCTACACAAATGAACACAGCAGTCTCCATAGACTGCCTTTTTCTGAGCCACTTCTTTTGACATTTTCAGCTTTTCACAGAGATAACGGTAGTCCTGTTATAAATCTTGTGTTTGTAGCCCCGCCCTCTTTTGAAAAAAAATATATATATATAAGTAGCAGTGCGATATAGCTGTATATCGGCTCGAGGCCGAGTGCCTTATTGTCCCACCAGTGACGATATACAGCCATATCGCACTGCTACATGTGTGATATAAAATAAAAATCAAACAAGGAGAGTATCAAAAATCCTTTTGAACGAGAAACTACTTTCTTCCACCGTTCATTCACATCTGCAGCTGATGATCAGAACAGCAGAAACTGTTGCTCAAAAACACAACTTAATTTTAGAGCTAGTATTTGAATGATTCTTTTGCGTAATGTCTAAAGTGATGAAAAAAACAGGTGATTTTGCTGACATTTTAAGATTAAAAGGCTGAGTGTCATGAAATGCCATCAGTCTACAGAGATTTCCCAGTATTTCTCTGTTGCAATCAGGATATCACAATAATTAACCCCGAAAAAGCCACAGCAAAGCAAACACTACCAGATTACTATGGTATAAAATAGCACTACCAAATACAAAAGAGAAAGATCGACTTTGAATGCCACTTACCTGTTTTATAATGATTTGATCAGCTGTAGTTTGAAATATGAAAAGAAAATGCTGAGTTTTTCTCCCCTAAGGACTTTTTATGCGGTCTCTGTCGCCATCTTGTGGCCGTCAACCGTCAAATTCTTTGCTCTGCATGGCCGTTGATGCGCTGAATCTCTGAAATGATAAATATTTAAAATAGGCACTATCCTTATAAATAAACTGCATAGTTGCAATCTAAATAACTACATTCTCACCTAAAAAGGCCTCAAAAGTACATTATGTTGTCCAACAGCTGCGACATTTGTCAAACTGTTGTGATTTTGTACCTCTGCTTGTAACTCTATGGGCGGAGTAATACACAAGGGTGAAGAGGTTGTACGAGTGCTGTTATTGCAGAATATCGCACGGCTATCAGTCAATCAGATTCAAGAAACAGACAGAACTGTTCTATATATATATTTGTGGGGTATTTTGAGCTGAAACTTAATATACACACTCTAGGGACATTAGAGAGTTAATTTACATCTTGTAAAGAGGGGCATAAAATGTGAAGTTTTCTGACCTCATATACAAAGCATTGTTAAGAAATTATAATTTAAATGTAAGTCAAACTAAAACAGCCCTTTTTTACTATCTATAACAATTTCATGTTTTACTACACAAAATAATCATACTACATTTCTTAATATTTCTAAATATTTTCTGGACAAAAAAATCCCATTGGATTCATCAGTCTAGGAAAACAACAAAAAAAATAAAAATAATTGCTGTTGTTGGGCAGCATTAAGTACTTTTGAGGCTTTTTTAGTCGAGAATGTAGTTGTTTAGATTGCAACTATGCAGTTTATTTATAAGGATAGTGCCTATTTTAAAATATTTATAATTTCTGAGAGACAGGGCGGCCATTAGCCTGCCATACAGAGCAGACCAAAGACGGTTGACGTTGTCTATCCACAAGATGGCGACAGGACCGCATAATAAGCCCTCAGAAGATTAAAACAGCGTAATTTCTAACTACAGCTGATCAAATCATTATTAAACTGGTAAGTGATATTCTAAGTCGATCTCTCTCTTTTGTATGTTGTAGTGCTGTATTTATACCATATGATTGTAGTGTATTAAGTGTGAGATGGGACTCGCATATCAGTAATGTGTGTTGTGTTGGCAGAAAGAAAGAAGATATGCCCGCATGTGTTTAGCGTTTTTCCTTATCGCAAACACAAGAGCAATCTGGTAGTGATGTTTTTTTCGGGGTTAATTATTGTGATATCCCGGTTGCAACAGAGAAATACTGTAGACTGTAATAGACTAATACTGTAAGGTGATATCTCTGGAGACGGATGGCATTTCATGTCACGTTCAGCCTTATAATCTTAAAATGTCAGCAAAATCACCTGTTTTGTCTTCACTTTAGACATTACGATAGAGAATCATTCAAACACTACCTCTAAAGTGACGTTGGTGAATCAGTCAGCTGCAGATGTGAATGAATGGCAGAAGAAAGTAGTTCCTAATACAAAAGGGTTTTTAGACTCTCTGTGTTTGATTTTCTTTTTTATATACACGATTATGCCGTCAAACTGTTGTATGAACGCAATATATACGAACGCAATAAGATATTGCTCATATATATATATATATATGAGCAATATCTTATTGCGTTCGTATATATTGCGTTCATACAACAGTTTGACGGCATAATCGTGTATATAAAAAAGAAAAT
>CAIGQV010000806.1:458778-476582 GCA_903798115.1 Danio jaintianensis | reverse complement strand
TGGCGACCCCAGATTAATAAAGGGACTAAGCCGAAAAGAAAATGAATGAATGAATATATATATAATGTAAAGCCATTGTGTTTAATTGAGCTATTTTTGGAAATCCATTCCATTTCATATGTGTATTTGCTAGACCTGGCAAGAATACTTTCATAGCATTAAAACTCATTACACTGAACCACCATCCTGTTTGCTTTTTGTGATGCTGAGTACAATAAATAGTATGTGAAAAAATAAAGTAGATTGAGACTTGTTTTCCCCCATGCTGGGAATCATGCTGGGAATTGTTGGGATTGCAAAAGGTGGGCAGTACATATTAAAACATACTAGTAAATGCTTCACTGGAAAAAGAAAGTGGCAACATTCATTAAAAAAAATCCATTGCATCAATTCACCAATACTCACCCAATGTGGTAAAGTAAACATGCTGAATTTTGGAAATTATCCCTGAAAATATGACACATTTTGGCATCAATACATCCTATCTGTACCTCCTTGCTCGCAGATGTCCATCCATCGTCACACACGAAGCATAATCTCACCTCCCATTCGCCTCACGGTTACCGCGCTAAACTACGGCAGCTCATTCATACATTCAGCCTTTCTCTCTCACACACCGTCTCTCTCTCTCTCTATGACTCACTCGCTCTCAGCCTCACAGCCTTCACTCAAATCCTGACCGCTCTCACATATTAGCAGAGCTGAAGAGGAGACCTGCAGCTATCAGGTAAAACACATTGTTGATTACTAGTCTAATCTGCTTGACCACCAGATTTCACACACACACACAACCACTTCTGCAAAGCTCACATTTACGACATCATGATGCTGCTTGTCTTAAAGGGTGTTGAGGTTTCTGTGTAGATTGTGTTTATGTTATTCTGAATTGTTAGAGTTATATATGTCTGGTAGTACAGTGTGTACTGGCTGACGTTGGGTCTGCTGTGTGCTGCCTGTAGTGTACTGTGTGTGTGTGTGTGTGTGTGTGTGTTCAAATGGCTGCCAGTACAGAAGGCACGGAAAGAGAGGATGAATGGACTGACTGTACTGCGTATGTGTCCTCCTCTACGCTGCTGCCGTATGAATGAGACTTGGGGCGGATGGATGCCGGGGGTGGGCCAGGGCTCTTTCAATGGAGGGAGGGGAAATTTAAATCCCAAGAGATGGACATGAACAGGGTGGATGGATGAAGTCACTGGGTTTGAGTTGATGGTTTGATATTGGAAGGTGTACTGGAGAGACTGGGATGAATAGATGTATAGGGAAAAGGCAGCTTATCTAGAATGCCTGACACAGGTTTTTTTTAGTGCATCAGCCGAGGCAGAATGACTGCAGAGCAGAGATGCTTTGTGTTGTTTATCTCTATCTGCATGAGTAATGTTTATGCAATGTGAAGTTATATGGACAGATTTTATTTTGAGGGCATCCAGTAACTGCAGACAGAACAATTGTTGCTCTGAAATATGCTCTTGATGTATTATTATTATTATTATTATTACTTTTGATGACCATAGATTTGAGCATTTTATTTAATGTTTTATTTAATCTGAGCCACACCAGTGCAGTTGCTAATCTTGGTATGCCAATTTGAATATCATTTAATTAGCATGTAAGTAGGAAAACAATAGCTTCTGATACTGTTCTATTTATTTATTGTACTTTTGATGACCATATATGTGAGCATTTTATTTAATGTTTTGTTTAATATGAGCCACACCAGTGCATCTGCTTATCTTGTTATGCTAATCTGAATATCATTTAATTTGCATTTGTTTTTTAAAATCTAAGTAAGAAAATAATAGATTCTAGTATTGTTTTTTCCTTGTCCATCACCTCCTGTCTGGAGACATGAGGATTTTTGGAAAGAAGGGGGGCACCTTGGCTTGTCAGGCGCTCACTCTGTAGTCAGGGAGGATGCTGGGAGATAAATTTAGCCCTCCAGCTTTGCTTCCATCTGCTATTGCATGGTTTAGGGCCGTTGCCATAGGAACCACCACTGGGTGCCCATTAGTGTGTGAGAGGGAAAATTGGCAAGGTTTCTTAAACGTATTTAAACAACATATTTAAGATTTGGTTAAGTACAGTGTAAAGCTATTCTTTTGTGAGGATCAAGGTTTATTCCCGGTTTCTTACCATCTGAAGCTGACCGGGTTACACTGTGGTTTGATAAGACTCGTCGTTGACCTCATTCTAAAATATTGTAAATGCTCGCAGGGGTCACACATTAGATGTTTTCATGTTCAATTTAGTACAGATGACTGTCCATGATTCTTCCATTTTGCTTTGTCTGCAGTACCATTGTTTGTTGACATGATTACTGGCAGAGATTTTATGAGTTTAGCTTTAAAAAGTTCCCTTGTGTTTCCAGTCAAATTCTAATCCTGACTTCTAATTCAGAACATGTTTGCAAACCAGCTCATAGAAGACAGATACATCTCTCTGTAGAAGCAATATGTGTAGTTTGAATACAGAATTGTAGAACAGTTATAGAACTGTGCCTGAGCTAAAATGAGTCATTATGATGTGCCACTGCAGTCTGTGATTCAAGGTCGCCAGTGTTTTTGAGTGGGAGGACAGAACAGGTGGTTCTAGAGAGATGAATGCTTGCTTGACTCACATCCAAGTCCAGACAACCACCATGTTTTAGGCCTCCTACACTTTCCGTCCGACCTACATATGCTCATCGAACCCAGCAAACCATGAACCACAGAATGACATGTGAATACAACTAAGGCACTTGTATCTTATTTAGGTTAAAACTGAGGATCAGGTTTTATTGTTTCCACCTTTCTGTTTTAAAATCTTCAAATCGCAGTTGATTTTTGTTAAAACTTGAAGATTTGTTTAGGTTTTCAATGGTATTGGTTAATTTTCCATGAATCAATCATTTTGGGTATTTAAAAAGTACTCATCATATTCTCTACTCTCAATAATAAACTCATCAGTATGTTCTTTTTTTCACTATAATTGGAAGTCTGTGAACATTTAAAGTTGGATTCACACAAGCATTGTGCTGGAATGTATAGTTGGCACTGATTTTCATATGTACCAGCAGGATCTCCTGTGGTTCCACACCTAACCGCCCCCTAAAGCAAAGCGTGGGTGCCAATACCAGCTGGTCAGTGAGTGGGATGCCTAATTCCTTATTGTGTTCTAGTGAAAGCAGTGTCAGAGTGTGTTTTCACCAACATCAGTGCTATCTTGAATTGTGATTTTGTTAAACATTCTAATGAACCTGTAGATTTTTTTATTTTTTTTTGTTTACTTCTGAGATTGAATCTGAGAAAACTTTGTTAAAATTAAAAAGAAGGTTAGCTGTAATCCCATTAGATCTAGTTAATTGATGTAGTGAAAGTTTTAAAATGTAAAAATCTTTCACCAGTAATGGAAAAAAAAGCAATAAAAACTCAGGATGAAAATTCAGATCTGTCTGATGGAAAGGGACTGCTTTCAAATGTTCACATTTGTACTCTTGAGTAGTCTATTTGTGGCCTAGAGCTATTTGAGCATTGCCACACACATTAATACAGGGAGTGGTGTGTATTGTATTCTATCAGCAGTTTATTACAGTCTGACTAATTCTGTTGTTTTCTTGTATTTTCTAGAATTCCAATCTCGGAAGTGGATCATCAGTCTTAACCATCTTTGGAACATAAAGCATCTACAGAACACAGAAATTGAGAACCAGACAGAGCATTAATGGAAAAGCCTAGCTATTGTGGATTTCTAAGAACAAGAAAGGACAAGAAACAGGAGAAACAAAAGTTCTCACTCTAACTGAAAAGTTGTAGCTGTATTTTATATGATTCATTGGAAGAAGCTCTTCTACCATCAAGCAATAATGTATACAGGGCATTCCAGCTATGAAAAACATGTCCAACCCATGCATATATTGAATGGAAAAAAGTATTATGCAGTGCTTTGAATTCATCAAATCAATTGGTCATTCATACAGTCTGGAATAAATAGTACATTAGGCTTTCATCCCATTTTATGGAGGCTTTGCATAGCCAGGTGACCACAGGGGAGCAATCTGGAGGTTTAACAAAGCAGAATGAGACCCCAGTGGACAACCCTAAGCCACAGTATCATGAAGAGAAAAAGGTTGTCACCCAGCTGCACCATGCACAGCAGCAGAAACATCTTAATATTCAAAGAAAACGGCTCAGATTACAGAGAAAATCTGCTCAGGAGACAGACATTGTTGAAGAGGGAAAGCCACAGAGGGCATCAGGTAGTTCTGAATATCTTGATACTAACATGAGCCAGGCTAGTGAAATGCCATCTGGAGCTTCATCCTCAGCAGTATCAACTAAACCCTCTTGTTCTATGGATGAAGCCCTAGAAGGTACACCTAGACAAAAACGGGAGCGCAAACCTCAAAAGCCAGGAAAGTATGTGTGCTCATACTGTGGCCGTGCTTGTGCTAAGCCCAGTGTTCTTCAGAAACACATTCGATCGCACACTGGAGAGAGGCCTTACCCTTGTGCACCATGTGGGTTCTCCTTCAAGACTAAAAGTAACCTTTACAAGCACAGAAAGTCCCACACTCATAGAGTGAAGGCTGGTCTGACTGCAGACAGGGAGGGACCAGGTATAAGTTGTTCAGAGGAGCCACTTACAGATTCAGATGAAGAAAGCCAACAATCTTCCTATTTAGAAAAACAAAGGATGCCCATTCAAAACTCAAATGCTACAGAAAGGTGCTCTGAGGGACAGTTACAGGACATAGAGGACTCTCATGCAGTTAAAAGGAGACTTGCAATGAGACTTAGCAGAGGAAGACGTACACCTTTAGGATCATCTGATGAAGCATCCTCATCATTTGGTCTAAGTAGCAAAGGTAGCACAGAGTCTGGCTATTTCTCACGATCTGAGAGCACAGAAATCTCTCAAGATAGTCCTCCAAACACAAGTGCGAAAAGCTATGCAGAAGTCATCCTTGGAAAATTTGGTCGCCTTGGTCCTTTACAGAGGACTTCTCATCAACAACATACCCATCCTGCTGGGCAAGAAGGGAAAAGAATTCCATTTAATGTGCCCAAAAAGCAAGTTATTGACCACATCACTAAACTCATCACTATAAATGAGGCTGTTGTCGACACCAGTAAGATTGACAGTGTCAAGCCCAGAAGGTTCTCACTTTCTAGGAGAAGCAGCACAGAACTGAAAGTAACCTCTTCCAAAGAGCCATTTCTTCACAGTCCAAAAGAAATAGACATGAGTGCAAAAAGCAGTGGTTCCATCACTCTTGGTGTACCATGTGAGAAATTTCAACATCATTCTTTTAGTATCCAACAAACAGAATCAACATCAACTGCTCCTCTTTTGAGAAGTCACTCCATGCCCTCAGATGCAAGTACTAGTGATGTGTCTGAAACTTCCCGTAGCCTTCGTCTTAGCCAATCCTTTGATGATCAGCAACCAATTCAGAATCGGCGCCACGGGATGCTAAGACGACAGCCTGCAATTGAATTGCCAATTGATGCTGAATTAACAATGGAGGAACAATCTTTTTCCAGCTCATCATTTCATCACTCAGTTCCTACAATGCCTGATCCCAGCCAGAAACAAGAGCCATTTGAGTGCGGTGCATGTGGTATAGTTTGTAATGACACGGAGAGATACCAAAAACACAAACAACACTGTTGCACAGTTCATGTTTCTCAACAAACTGAAATTCCTGTCTATCAAGTAGACGAACCCACAAGAACATTTATATCCCGTTCTGGTGCTTTTGCATTTAGAAAAAGAAGAAAAGAAGAGAGTATTGAATTTGAAGATCCTTCTTTACCCTCAGTTTCTTATATACCACTGACAGGGTATGCACCATCTTGTGAACAGCCTATTAAAGGGACACATGAACTAGGTAAAGAGTACAGCACAGAAGGTGCTTTGAAAGGAATATCTGTCATTCAGCACACCAGTTCATTTGAGAAACATGATAGTACTTTAAAAAACCCTGCAACAGATGAGACCTCTCACACTCATGATGTTTCTCACACTTCTCCTCATCCACAGTCAAAGCAACAAGCAACTAAACTTTCCTTCCGTAAACTTGTACGCCAACACAATGTCCAGGTGCCAGAGATTCTGGTCACAGAAGATTCAAACACGGAAGCTATGGCAATCTCACCCCCTCCGACTGTTCCTAAAATGAAGGACATTGAAAAAGTGAGTGAGTTCCAGTGGCCCCAGAGAAGTCCAACTTTGGCCCAACTTCCAATTGAGAAGTTGCCACCTAAAAAGAAACGTCTCCGTCTTGCAGAAGCAGCACAGTCTTCAGGAGACTCAAGCTTTGAATCAGTGTCTCTGCCTCACAGTCCAAGTCAAGACAGTTGCACATCTCACAATTCCAGCCGATCAACTTCTTTTGAAGAGGCTGGAAAAGCTGATGCAGATTTGACACCAACTAGGAGATCAAGAGCCACTTATACATTGACAGTTCCCACAAATTCTCACAGAGAAATGAGGCGCTCTGCATCTGAGCAGGCACCCCATATACCTCAAACTGCTAACCTTATTACTGAGATTCGCAGTAAATCATTTGACTATAGTAGCTTGTCTCCTGATCGGACCCCAGCAGGATGGAGAGAAAGGCGAAAATGCCTTCTATTGAGGCACAGTGCTGTGAGGGAACCTGAGGAGGAAGACCAAGCTACCAAAGTCTTCAACACCAGCTCTCCCACTCGTAGGACTAGCACATCACCTAGCCATAGCCCAGTCAACTCCTATAGTCCATCCACTCATCTTGTGTCTTCAAGCAATACTGTACATTCATTTGGTGAGAAGCAGATCATGCAATCACAGGATGTTTTATCGGAGAATACCCAGCTGAGTACATTGCAGCTAACCCCAATGATTCGTACTGAGCATTCCACTACAGTGGGAAGTCTGATTTGTCCATCGGGTGCTGCCAGAGCTCATTATTCTTCAATGTCAACAGGACTCAAGCTTGAAATTCCCATGGAAAAGGACCAACCATACATCACTCATTGTCACCAGCATCAGAATATTGGTTTTGATGTTACTTCAAACCCAGAACTACTAAGACCTTTACCAGCCCAGAGTATTCCAGTTCGTCTTAATTCATACCTTCCATATCATGCAGACTCTATTTATACAACAGTTTCACAAACATTTGTTTCAAGGCCCCAGGAGCCTTGTTGCTCTGGAGTCAGTTCAGTTGCAGTGGTCTCAAAGTTTGAAATTATGGACCAACAACCAATTTCTAAAGGGTTCGATTCAGTAAGTGTTGGGGCAACCAAACGTGTCCTGTCCCCCACAAGCAGTGATGACCTCAACTCAGAAAGTGAGCAACAGCAGAAACGAGTGAAAGAGGAGGAGGAAAACCAGGAAAATGAAAGGAGAGATGATAAGGTTTTGACCGAATGCAAGGAGGATAAAAGACTGGGTGAGAAAAGTGTCATCTTCCCAACTGAACACAAAGATCCACCATTTCAGACTCTTAACACAAACCTAACTTTTAGCTGGTGCTTTCTAAACTACATAAAGCCCAATCCATCCACACAGAGTGAACAACAAAACTCAGTCTATTCTTCATGGTGTACAAGTACCCGCAATCCAAACCCTCCTGGCCTGACAAGCAAGGAAATGCTTTCCCTATTGCAATGCAGGCAGAGACATGCAACACTCCTCTACACCATGGCATCCATGTCACCTTCTTTGGACGTGAAACAAGAGACACCTGACTCCCAAAAGCCTAACGTGACTGAGGTAAATGTAACAAATCTTGCGTTTATTAAGTCAATGATTCAGGCTCTGCTTGGATTCAGCTTTACACTGGAACTACCAGAATAACTACTAGAATGGACATATCGGTCATTCTGACCGATATAAGACGTCATATTGCCACGTCATATTTACATTCACACTTAATATGTTGCTTTGAAAGACATATTGGAAGTAAAGTTATACTTTTGTTAGCAGGAAGTTGCTAGTCAACAGATGCATGCATATTCAAAGACAAGAAAATAAGTAGTGGATGCTGAAATGCACGTTGTCAATTTGTCTGTTATGGTAATTTAAGGTAGAAATACATTTTGTGTTTCGTAATTTTAATAAAATTGCAATGTTAGAAAGAAATATATTCAAAAGTCAGTTTTTAAAATGGTCAAAATGACCGCCTTGGTAGTTCTAGTGTTAAGCTTTTCACTGTGTTTTGAAAGACGATAGCAGGTTTCTAGCTGGTTAATCTGCTGCCATGTTCTCAAACCGCCTTGTCCACTTTAAACTGGTTTTCCAGCAGGGAGAGTAACTAATATGCTAGCTGAAATTGCTGAAATTTAAGTGGGGGCTTATGTTTGTTCAGCTCAGGCTTGTTTTCATTTCAATTTTTTTTTTTCTTGGAAGTCATTAAACTTGGCAAGACATTGTAAAGTAAACCAGTTTTAATGCTATCTGGAAAATGTTGAATGAGACTTCCCTCCCCCCATCTCTGTCTCCCTGGGCACCCGGAACAGGGTTGGTGAACTTGCCCGTGTCTCTCTCGAGTGTAGGTACATGCCACTCAGCTCACAAAACCGAAAGAAGCCCAGCAAGCTGAGTTGACGGAGGTAGAAACAAAAACAATGGAGGAGAAGGAAGACCAGTTATCTACCTCCAAATGGAGCTCACGGGTACAGATTTGTGAGGGAGGGTAAGTCATACTAATAACATTTATACAAATACAACATACATTGCTTTGTCTCAGTTACAGTGTGCAGTTTCAGTGCTTTAGTATTTAGTAATAAACTTTAGTCACTTTTCACTACTTTTTTTATTATTATTTTTTATTGCTTTTTATACAAGATGCACTGTATCTCTATCTGTTTTGCTTTTGTGAACATTATATTTGTGAACTGTAGTCTTAAAGTTAAAAGTCCTTTAGCACTGGTCATTAGCAAAATGAAACCCAGAGTGATTATATTCTTGGAATATCTGCACACTAATGTATGATTCATCTTCTCTTCTGCATGTATTTGCATAGTGAGTTGTGATCGGTCTTCTTTCTTGCATTTATTTGCATTGAGAATTTGGTATTTGGCAATTTTTGATTGGTATTTTTACCTTGTGTTAATTTAACCATCTTTAAATGTTCCTACACTTCAGAGATGGTGTCATGTTAGGTGTTGATTCTTGTACACAGCTTGAAGAAAACCAGATGTGTGTGAGCATATTGGAAAAAACAAGACGGATTTCATTTAGAACCAAAATATAAAATAAAACACTTATTTGTTGGCCTTGCAAGCCTACACTTTTTAATGCAAATCTAATTTTTAATACTGTCATAAATGCAGATTTGATTTGATATTCACTCATCTGAAAGCTAAAATCTTTACGCCTCTGTCCTAGTCCCTCTGCACCCTGCTCATACTGTATGTGTGGTGGCTTTCTGTCACCAGTTTGTCAGTATTTTGAGCAATGTTGTTCTTGTCCTGCTGCAGGAGATTGGTTGGTTCTCAGAGCCAACACGGACCGTCTGTTACACTGCCCAAGCCAGGAAAATACCTAGCCTGGCGGTCACTTCCTGTGGAACCCCACAGAGTCCCATTTACACCATACTGCATCAATGATTTTGGTCATTGAGCTGTAGGCATATGGAGATGGCCAAGAGGCAGTAGGCTCACATTTCGAGGTTTTCAGATGAATGAAAAAACAGCATCTTAGAATACGTTCAAGAATATGCAAAAAATGTAGTTCCAGTTTGTCATCATAGTTTTAGGGTTTGTTTTCTGACTTCACTGCATTCACTGCACAAAACATATCGTATAAAGTCATGGTTATATAATACTTTAAAATTCTACATTTCTGTGGACGCCACACGGAACAAGATATGATGTTAAGCGTCTGTCAATAATAATTAATAATTCACAAATAGCAAATAACAGTTTAAATGTAAAAACAAACCATGCACTCCAACACTGTTGTTTACTGATTGCCAAGCTTTACATTTTTTTTGTTCGAAGCAGATTGCAAAAATGTATTCTTGCCTCCTGTGTTTGCATGCATAATGAATTAAAGTCTTTTATGGCTACAAGCTTTTTAACCCTTATTCGCAGCTAAACCAATATTTAATGTAACCAGGTTCATTTCATTGGGTGCATGGCCTTGAACAACTTTTTTTAGCTTGTTTTTTTTATTTTTTATTTTACTATACACAATTATATAGGTGGCGACGCGGTGGCGCAGTGGGTAGCACGTTCGCCTCACAGCAAGAAGGTCGCTGGTTCGAGCCTCGGCTGGGTCAGTTGGCATTTCTGTGTGGAGTTTGCATGTTCTCCCCGTGTTCGCGTGGGTTTCCTCCGGGTGCTCTGGTTTCCCCCACAAGTCCAAAGACATGCGGTATAGGTGAATTGGGTAAGCTAAAATTGTCCGTAGTGTATGTGTGTGAATTAATGTTTCCCAGTGATGGGTTGCGGCTGGAAGGGCATCCGCTGCGTAAAAACATATGCTGGATAAGTTGGCGGTTCATCCCGCTGTGGCGACCCCAGATTAATAAAGGGACTAAGCCGAAAAGAAAATGAATGAATGAATGAATGAATTATATAGGTTAGATGTATTCTATCAAATTTGAATTTAACTGCTGCAATAGAAGATATTTTACAGACAATTCCAAAACAATTAAATAAAGCATTTTTTGTTTTGGAATTTAGTATGAGTAGATAAATTCCTCACAAAAAAAGTTTATTAAATTATATGTATATATATTCAAGTGTGCTATTAGTATACTTCCTTTAAACTATAGAATAAGAGCATACTTTCAGCCTACTTTTTATGTACCTCTCTGAAATTTACTTTAGGTGCTTCTCAGAAATATAATTAATATTACACTTAACTATATTTGACTAGACTGACAGAAATGTCTTAGTATATTTGGCCTATACTTGTTCTCCCAATTCAGTTTTACTCCCAAGCAATATTCCCAAATAGTATAATGACAACTACACTACTAGTACATACATAGATGTTAGTACTTAATTCATGAAGTATACTTTAATATACTCTTATATGCATTACTTAAGTGTACTTCATAAAATTAAGTACTAGAAAGTTGCACCATTTCTTGTCTACATCATCGCTCTCCAGAAATTGACTGTTGAGCATATATCTTAACACTCCTAACACAAGTGATTGTCTGCATGACCTTCTATCCAGCGGGCACCTTGGTGTCAAAACAACATCATATTTACAACATGCATAATGCAAAAAAGCGTCAAAAATGCACCTTGACATCTATTTGACATCCAAACTTTGATGGTGTTTTAGACCACAAAAACAATGACACAAAAGTTTATATAAGAAAAGTTTTATCATCTGAAAGCTTTAATTCCAAATTACAATTTCATTCATTTATTATTGATTTTACAATTGAGTATTGATTACAATTTTACACTGGGTTTTGTAACCCTACAATGAATGCAAACTGCCTTTGTCAAAACAACATCAAATTGACATCTAACATTGCCATCAAAAAACACATTAAAAATCTATTACAGGACAGTACTGTAATTTATTTTTGACATGTATTTTGATGCTGATTTGATGTCGTTTGACATCAAGGTATAGTCAATTGACATCAAATTGTGTTTTTGATGTGTTTTTTGATGCTGTTTTGATGTCAAGGTGCCAGATGGATAGTGTTGTTGTCATCTCCAGTTGTTTTTGTTCTGATGTTTAATTTTTAACCAATTCTTCAGGTTTTTATTTTTATTTGCTAAAATTGATCTATTACATGCACAGTTTCTAGTGTTAACGGTATGTTGTAGCAAGGACGTAAACAAGGATGTAAACAACGGGAAATGCTGTTTGGCACTGTTAACAATTTGGCTACAAATTCATATTTATCCATCAAACTGCTGTAAACATTTACAGTCTTTAGCAGCACTGCAGTGTCTCTCTATGCGGCCACTTTCCCTGCATTCTACATTTCAATTAACTAACTCGCAAAAGTTATGTGAACGTTTCATATTACTTACACATGCTTATTCTGAATATATATGAAAGACACTTGTCAGATTTTATTTTAGAGAGCAGGCGTGAGGTTCAGCTGTGTTCTCTGTGTCATTTTTTGTCTGATTCAGGCACAAACTGATACGGCTAACAGCTTCTCTGACTGACAGTGTTTGCAAAAGCGCATGCTTTAGGGGCGTGGTGCTTTTCCTAGTGATGTGGAGCCGACCCACGAACACAGCACATTATGTTAGCTGACCAATCAGACCCTATTGCTGGCGGACCTTTCAGAGGAACTAGAAAATATGACAGCCGTTTGCATGTTAGCTGAGTAGCTGTATATAATCAAAGTAAGATATATGAAAAAATTACGTGATTTTCTACAAATGAAGCATGAGCACACATTGCTTTGCATCTTATAAACACAACCAAGCCTTAAAAATACACTATGGACCACCCCTTTAAGACCATGAAAAAATGGTTTGGGCCAGGTTTGGCACACAGTGAATGAACAATTTAGCACAACTAAAATGTAAGATTTTTTAAATAAAAAAAAGTCTGGCTGCATGCTTTCTAAAAAAAGCATAATTTTGGTCTTTGCGAGATCTAAAAGCTGTTTTTTTAATGTAAGTTGTTATTTGAAATTAACGAGCTAGGTCACCATAATAAAAATAATCTGAGATTTGAAATAAAACTATGAATCAGTCTGGCTTCAAGGCTTTTTTTACGAACTACAAAATAAATCAGGCACACAGAAATGTAAATGCAGTTCTTCAAGGTTATGTAGTCTGTGACTTAGTCTGTCGTGACTGAGATCAGTTTACAAGGACAAGTCTTCCTAGAAACAACCATCTGTGGTGGTTCTGAAAAATGATGGCACTTATAACACACAACATACTCTTCACAGCACCCATGAAATTGACTCATAATTTCACTGTGCTGTTTCACCATACAAGTCTGGCTTTTGGAGAGCACAGGTTTAGGACACGTTTCTGTCTCTTCAGTATGAAAAGACAGAAAGTGGTTAAGGTGGTTTGAGCATCTTAAAATTGGAAGCTCTGAGGTTTTACTTGATGTATGAGGCGAGTGATTTTGTGTGAACGTTTAGAAAATAGATTGACTTAGAGTTTAGGTGGAGGCTAATTATGTGGTTACTGCACAGTTTATCTAAGCATGTCATGAACTTTCGCATTTGAGTTTAAAGACCATTCTTCAGGCCAATTCTAACCTCCTAATAATTAGTTGCCATACTAAAGTTTAGGTCATGTGCTGCCTTTTTTGTAAGGTTATCTGAGAAACTTATTAAGTTATCAATATGTTTACATTAAAGGGACAGTTCACCCAAAAATGAAAAAGTCTGGCATAATTTACTCACTGTTTATTTGTTTCAATTTTTTTTGGAGTTCCATCCTTCTGTTGAAGACATTGCAATATATAGAAGACAAGATATTTTGAAGAAAGGTGGAAACCTCTAACCATTGACTTCTATAGTAGGAAAAAAAAAGGAAGTGGAAGTCAATGGTTAGAGGTTTCCAGCTTTCTTCAAAATATATTCAAGAGGTCACACTTAGATAATGCTCGACTACTTCAGCAGGTTTGGCATGCTGTCCTGGGAGAGAACCCTGAGCTCGGAGATAGATGAGCCCAAGGTTCCCGCCTGGTCAATGAGCATTAGGAGGGATACGAGATCAGATAGTTCTTCATAGCTTACCAAGAATAGACCGCCAATCGCGCCAGTGTGTACGTATTAGGTGCTTGTGACTTTAACTTGTGTTACATGTCTTTAGACTGTGGGAGGAAACCAGAGTACCCAGGGAAAACCCACGTGAACACGGGGAGAACATGAAAAACTCCACACAGAAAATGCCAACTGGCTCAGCTAGTATTTGAACCAACGACCTTCTTGCTGTGGTGCAACAGTGCTAGCCACTGAGCCACCGTGTTGCCCGATCCTAGAATTGAGGAGGAGGGAGAAGGGATGCATGGGGGGGGAGTCTTCCAAAACGAAGATGAGGAATAAAGTTTAGGCTGGATTTTTATGTTAAATTTGGAATGATCCGATTAGCTAGCTAATGATTAGCGATAGGGACCAACTGCAGTCAATCCTATCACATGCTCCTCTCGAAATTAGTTTGTGAAACTTCACTTCAAAAGTTCACACTTAGATAATGCTCGACTATTCTAGCAGGTTTGGCATGCTGTCCCGGGAGAGAACCCTGAGCTCGGAGACAGATGAGCCCAAGGTTCCCGCCTGGTCAATGAGCATTAGGAGGGATACGAGATCAGATAGTTCTCGATAGCTTCCCAAAAATGCTATTGGCTCAGGACAGCAGCCGTGTATTTGAAGAACGCCCCCCAAAAGCTAAGAAGAAGTGCTATATCCAGCTGCTGGATATAGTGGATGAGAAAAACATACACATGCATATACATATATATACATACATATATATACATACATATATATATATGCAATGTATATGGATATATATGAACATACACACACACGTGACTAATACATATACATACCCATTATATTCATACACATACATACGCATGTGCATGTACAAACGTACATACACCCACACTTTTATTTTTATTTTTTTGTATGTATATGAATAGTCAAATGAATGAAGCTAGGGCCGGGAAGGGGCAGTGACGTTACTCGAAGCTCGAAGTCACAGCTCGGGTAGTTGAGCTATCAAAGGCTTGCTCCGGCAGGAGTCAGAGGAAAAGGGATTGGGCGGTGAAGACTCCTACTAGAGGGTGGCATGGGAGTTGATGTGCAAAGACCGCTCCACTGGATTTAGGGTTGTAATATAGAGGGTTAGAAGGAAGAAGGGAAAATAATATTTGCTGGGACATGCCCTTGCCCTTAGTAGACAATAGCTGGTAAGCCCAAACCCTAGGCGAATCTTGGCTCTTCAGAGCTAGAAATATTATTTCATCTGGAAAGGGTCTTTTGGGCTTCTTTGAGATGATTGAGGCGAATGTATGATTTGAAGGCATCAGATGACCACCTTCCCAAAGTCTGTATATGCTGTTGTGAAGCCCTTTGTGCTGCTGTGGTGGCGGCTCCAATTCTAAATGAGTGGCTGGAGTAAGATTCTGGTGAGAAGCCTGAAAGGCGAAAAACTGTTTTTAGGTGTTTTTGGAACCAAAAGCGTGTAACTGGGTGGGATGAGTCATCTACAAAGAGGGGAGAAAAAGGGGCTGGGACTGAGAGTTTTCCTGTAGTGCATGTATGCTAGGAGTGTTTGGAATGGGCGTGTAGGAGGGAATGTCAAAAATGTACATAAAGTGTCCTTTGCGTGATTGATCTGTTTTACTTTGATGAGGAAGGATATTGTTTCCCCAACAACCAAAGCTAGATCTGATAAAATGGGGTGGATGCTAGGCTCGAATTTTGAAGTTATAGAAATTTCGGAACATCTAAGAAATCTGAAAAAGTAAAGTATGAACATAGCATCAAGGGTTCGATCTGTGTGGGTGGATAAGTAGCCTTTGCGGAGGGTGGAAATGCATTTGGAGAGCAAATGGTGTGTGATAGGCAGCCTGGAATCAGGGAGGGGGAGTGGGCTTTTTGGATGCCTTTAATTGGGAACACTCTAAAAAAAAAAGGTGCTAAATAGCACCAAAACTGGATCTTTGGCTCGTAATCATAGGGGAACCTTTTTTAGTGCTATATAGCACCAATGTTTTAAGGTGCTATATAGAACCACAAGAAGTGCTATAAAAAAAAACAAGTTTAATAGGAACATTAAATAGAGCCCTAAATGGTATGAATTCAAGTTAGATGAATATAACGAATCCAGAATTTTTTTTTTTTTACATTTATTCAGATATACAAAAATGTTTTTACAATCATATTTAAAATGGCAACTTTCCATAATCCATAAATTAAATAGCAAAACTAATCATTTCACATTTACAATGTTTAATTACATTCAAATTAAGTTTGAATGATTTCACTTTTTAATAAAGATTCATAAACTTGTTTACAAATACAGTACTTAACTTTCACATCTCTGAAATGAGGAAGAACGAACCATAATGCAGGTAAAAAATACATGAACAATTAAAACACCTATTAAATAGCACTACAGTTTCAACAAGTTCACTGTACATTTTTTGTACAATACATGTATTGGTGTTCTTGTGTCATGGCGACATCCATTTTTATACATATTTTTGAATAAAAGTCATTGTGTGATTAAATGGCACAATAAACATCGCACTGAAAAGACTAAAAATTCATTCATTTTTGAGTGTCTTTAACCAATTATCATCAGTATAAATGCCCATATTTAACAGTCAGCTAAGTCTGAGTGAAAGTAATGTAAAAAAGTAAGTAAAGTAAAGTACGCATTTTTAAATGATAGCAGCCAAAATCTAACTATCTGTCGTCTTTACTATTTATCAACAGCAGAAGCCTAAATTAAAACTCTAAGACTGAAATTAGACTACATGGCCATGAGAATAACTTTTTTTAATACTGTAAATTAGTGGTGTAACGGGTCACAAATCTCATGGTTCGGATCACATTACAGTTTTTGAGTAACGGATCGGACCATTTTTGGATCAGCAAAAAAGGGAGGAGGCAAATGTCATTTGCTTTTCATTTATTCAAAAATATGACTGCCAAAACCATTAGCTTTTAATAAAAATAATTTAAAAATTAATTTTAATAAAAATCAAGAAAGAAACAGCTGGAAAAAAAGAAAATATTCAATATGAAAAATTATCTCTGCTACTGTTGCTGATAATGCTAAATATAGAAATCTAACATTACAACATATCATATTTATTTTCAATGAATGATTCAACAATTCACACATAAAACTTCATGTTTCATTATAGGTGTATCATTTTTGAAAACCTATTCAGTGACATAATTTTGATGGTTGTTTGTCGCCACCTGTTGGTTACACAATGTAAAATTCCCCAGAGTCAAGTTCCATTAAACATGATTTTAATCTTTACCATAAACATCAGTGTTTATATCTGAGCTATAAACTGTTCTCCCAGTACTTCTGTGTTATTTAATTGTTTGTAACGAACTTTAAAAAGTGTAAAAACGGAAACTCTGTCGATCAAGCGCAGATTTGAATGCAGTGCTTGGAAGGATTAATAAACATATGCAAATCATTATCATTTATCATTCATGTTCTGCGGGTTTGAATTGAGATCCCGATCTTTTAACGTTTAATTGTGCAGCTTAAATTGAATGCATTAATGCAGGCTAAACAAACAGTGACAGAAAACACCTTTAATTAATAGCCTAAGAAAGCATTTAGGTCCCACCACAACTTTTTCCGTCATCATTATATTTCACAGGGAAGCCAAAATGCTTTCATACACGTGATTTGAATGACGCTGGAGGCGATCTCTCTGCGATTGTTATAAATGTTGGATCAACCTACGAATTCAAAAAAAGTTATTAATCTGCGGGTCACGTGCGTTCCGAACCGTGGGTTGTGATCCATACGGATTATGGATCACCGTGGTCCATTACACCCCTACTGTAGGTAGATTAGAACGCTATGTATTTTATGCTGATATGATGGGATTTCTAAAAGGCATTTAGTGTTACAATAGGGAAATTTTATTTTACAATGTAAACCAAATCAAACCCAAAAACGTGACCACAGAACCGTGATACGAACCGAACCAACAATTTTGTGAACTGTCCCACCCTTATTAAGTACTGAAATCCATAAAAAGTTGAGTTTATGTAGTTTCTCTTGTCATTTCTAACCTATATGATTTGTTTGCTTTAGAACAACAACAGAAAAAATGCGTAGTTACCTTCCATAGTTTCCTCTATCTATCTATCTATCTATCTATCTATCTAT
>CAIGQV010000806.1:389085-451907 GCA_903798115.1 Danio jaintianensis | reverse complement strand
ATCTATCTATCTATCTATCTATCTATCTATCTATCTATCTATCTATCTATCTATATATATATATATATTTAATCAAAAAGGTTATTTGCTTTTAAGGGCTCTAAATATTATTATTATATTTCTTTGTATTGGCGCTGGTACTATATAGCACCTTAATCCCCCCAAAGAACCAGTGAAGAACCACTGAAGAACCTTCATGGTGCTTTAAAGGTTCTTTTCGCAGTAGAAGTGCTATATAGCACCTCAACCATTTCAAAGAACCACTGAAGAACCTTTTTTTTTGTGTGTTGTTCTGCTTCCGGGACGAGCAGTCGAAGTCTCTGAAACAGAAGACGGGAGAGAGTCAGCAATTTGTTTATGAAAACCTGGTACATGTTTAGCTGATATTTTATTTTATTTCAACAAGGTACATGTACAGCAGACATAATGAATTGTTTTAGCTGATATCCATGCGAGGCGTCTTAATAAGGGCATGAGCAACTGTGAATGGAAGCGCCTTTGTTAATGTATGGTACAATAGCTTCGTTGTCGCAATGTTTAAGGATGATAGAGGTGGGCATTCCCCCCCCCCCCCCCCCCCCCCCCCCCCCTCAGGATGGCAGATGGATGGAGAGCTGAGGATATGGGGTGTGGCTTGGCTGGTGATCTTGGAAGTACCTCTTGAAGACTGAGTAGGTGAAGTGACTGAGTAGGTGAAGTGATAGTGGAGTGGAGTGGAGTGGAGTTTAAACCCCTTAGTGATATAGAAATTTGCTTAAAATGCAAATGTATCTACCACCCAGTCAATGGATGAAACATTACTCCATTTGTCAGAAACATCCTCCTCCTAGTCAAATCAGTCAAGCGGGAAGTTTGTTTCTTTACCGTTTTCACATCCAACAGACTTGCCATTGTAAATTTGCTTATGACACTTTTGTGACTGACGTTCTTTGTGTATGGACATAAGAGTCACTATGGCTTTATGATTGGACTTCTATACTTGATGTTTGCTAGCTGCGAATTAGTCTTTCAGAAGTTTAATTCTATCAGATGTGGCTTTTATTTTATTATTATTATTTTTTATATGTATACATTAACTGCCGTCGTCGAACCAAAAACTTTAAAACGGTGACGTCATTTAATTTAAACCATGCTTAAATAGCATCATCCCTGCAATCTTATCATGGTTAGAATCACAAGCATATCTGGCCAAAGTCATTTTGCAAGTCGTTTGATCTGGGTCATTCATAAACTGTCAAGAGAGAAGGCGGGACTATTTGAGTTCTGGGAGCTCTTTGGATGGTGGCGCTTTTCGTTTCAGCTTTTGGTTGAATGAACTGTCAATCAAAAGGTCGGCGGCCATTGTGACGGATATGTTTACATCGAAAACGCTACTCTATTGAACGGGCTTAAAGAGCCCCTATTATGGGTTTTTTAAAATGACCTTCCATGTAGTGCGTAACACAGCTCTAAGTGAAGTGAAATATCCAGCTAAGGCTTAAATCTGAAAGTGCGCAGTGTTTAAATCTATTGATTCATCTATAAAAGAGTCGACTTATAGTGCTTCAAATGAATCGTCTTGATAACGAGTCTTTAGCCATGCCGGCGTGATATCGATACGGAACTTAAGCCCCGCCCATTTGTTGCACGCGCAATCCCGGGAAAATTGAAACCTCCGGCCCCGCCCACAAATAGAGTGGCAAGAAGAAGAACACTGTAGCAGACCCCGGTTGAATCATGTCGCGAAGATGCTGTGCTCAGCTGGATATTGTTGGAAGTCTGAGGGAAAATTAGTGTTATTTTCCCTACCCAAAAATGAGGCTGTGAAGAGTCAGTGGTTGAAGTTTAGGTTGGGGTTGAAATTACGGGAGTTTTCCGGGAGAAATAACAAAACAAGAGGGTGGCGGGTGATGAGTCTGAAATACGGGAGACTCCCGGGAAAAACGAGAGTGTTAGCAGGTATGCTCACACATACACTTTGCACTCTGACTACTTCAGTATTGTTGAAGCCGTGGTGGGCATTTCTCTCGTGCTGAACGCTGGACCAATCGCAACAGACTGTCATCGGTCCAATCAGCACAGCTTACCATCGCGCTAAGGAGGGGTAAACAAATGAATCGCTGAACGAATCATATGGGAGTCGTTGGGATAATTAGGTAAAAATAAATGCATATTATAAGACAATGAAAATGTTTTTTGACCTTGCATGCATATCAACCTGTAGTTGGAGACCCCCAAAACCAAAATATGACCCTTTTTAATGCATAATAGGGGCTCTTTAAGTGACTAGTTTGGGTGATAGCAGTGTTTTCCGTGGCTGTTTGTAGACGTATAAATGGGTTGTGGACTAATATTTTACGTAATTGGATTGCCTGGACCCTGTGCAGTCAAGTTACTCCATGCTGTTGTAATGTTATGGATCTGTGGACAGGCGGGAGGCTTGTGAGGTGAGTTTTTCCTTGATTGTTGTTATCTTTGGATATTGCCAGTTTGACAGATAATAATAATAATAATACATTTTATTTGAAGGCGCCTTTCTGGCAACTCAAGGACACCGTACAATAAAACAAGAGCAATAAAACAACAAGAGAAATAATCTAAAAGTATACAAGATACAATTAAGTATTAAAAGCCACCTTAAATAAGTGAGTTTTGAGTCTTGTTTTGAATAATGTAAGGGAGTCAATGTTTCTGATGGCAGGTGGTAGTGAGTTCCAAAGCCGGGGAGCAGAGTGGCTGAATGCTCTGCTGTCCATGGACGATAGATGAGCAGAAGGAACAGACAAGTGGAGGGAGGAAGAAGATCTCAGGGTGCGAGAGGGAGCAGCAATGTGAATGAGGGCAGACAAATATGGAGGGGCGAGATTGTGGATGGCTTTAAATTTTAACAGCAAAACTTTAAAATCAATTTGAAAATGAACTGGTAACCAGTGAAGCTGCTGCAGGACAGGGGTGATATGATGAGAAGAAGGGGTTCTGGTGATGATGCGGGCAGCTGAGTTCTGGACCAACTGAAGTTTACGGAGGGATTTATGAGTAAGACCAAAGAGAAGGGAGTTGCAGTAGTCTAAACGAGATGTGACAAGGCTATGGACAAGAACAGCAGTGGCATGAGAGGTAAGAGAAGGGCGGAGTCGGTTAATGTTACGTAGGTGGAAGTAAGCAGACCGGGTGATGTTATTGATGTGCGAATCAAAAGATAGGGTGCTATCAAGGATGACACCCAGACTCTTGACCTGTTTAGAGGGATAAATGGAACAGTCATCGATAGAAATAGAAAAGCTGTCAGTTTTGGAGAGTGTTGATTTGGTACCAACAAGCAAAACCTCAGTTTTTGCACTATTTAATTTGAGAAAATTAAGAGAGAGCCAAGATTTGATTTCTGCTAAGCAGACTGTAAGAGCTGAAGGTGGAAAATAAGAAGAGGGTTTGCCAGAGAGATAGAGCTGGGTGTCATCCACATAGCAGTGGAACTGTATATTATATTTACGGAGAATATTACCAAGGGGGAGGAGATAGATGATAAAAAGCAGGGGCCCCAGGACTGAGCCCTGGGGTATACCCGAAGAAACTGTAAGATGCTGAGAAGTGAATGATTTGAGTTGAATGAACTGAGTACGACCAGAGAGATAAGATTTAAACCAGTCAAGTGGGATATTGGTGATGCCAAGAAAAGATAGTCTATTGATGAGGGTGCTGTGACAAATGGTGTCAAACGCTGCACTCAGGTCGAGGAGAATGAGAATAGATATTAGTCCAGAATCAGCTGCCATAAGAAGGTCGTTGGTGATTTTAGTAAGAGCAGTTTCCGTGCTGTGAAGTGGGCGGAAACCGGACTGGAACTGTTCATACAGGTTGTTCTGAGATAAATGGGTTTGGAGTTGTGTTGCTACAATTTTTTCGAGGATTTTGGAAATGTATGGTAGATTAGAAATAGGTCGTAAGTTATTAAAATTAGATGGGTCTGAGCCAGGTTTTTTGAGTATTGGAGTAATTACTGCTGTTTTGAAAGAAGCAGGAACAGTTCCAGTGGAAAGAGAAGAGTGAATAATAGCTGAAATGAGAGGGATGTGAGAAGGGAGACAGGCTTTAACCAAAACAGTGGGGAGAGGATCTAAATGAGAGGAAGATGACTTACATTTGTAAATAAGATATGAAATTTCTGAGGTTGTAGGGAGTAGAAAAAAGGAGAATATATTTTCGGATTGCGGAAGTTCAGATATAGTGCTCGGAAAGGATTGTGAACCAAGGTGCTGATGGATATTAAGGATTTTTTCATTGAAAAAAGGTCATGATAGAGTTACAGAAAGCTGTTGAGTGAAGGTGAGATGGTAGTGAGTCTGGGGGGTTAGTGATACGCTTGTACAGTGAAAACAGAGACGTGGTGTTACCTTCATTGGAACATATAAAATTGGGAAAATAGTTGGATTTGGTTTGAGTAATGCAGTTCTTGTATTGTAGGATGTGATTTTAATGCATTTCTTTATGAACAGCAAGGCCCGTTTTTTTAGAAAGTCTCTCAATTTGTCGACCTTTGGCTTTCATGAGCCGAAGTTCTGGTGTAAACCATGGGGCAGACTGAGAGAAGGAGACAGATCTGGTTTTTAAAGGAGCAAAAGAGTTAAGAATGTAAAGAAGACCGGTGTTATAATGAGGTACTAAGTCATCTGGTGAGGAAAGTTTAGTAGTCTCAAGAAGGGAGTGAAAACTAGCAGAAAAAGAGTTTAAGTCAATATGTTTTATGTTACGGAAGGAGATAGTACGGGGAGGTTTGGTGGAGGAAAGAGGGTGTGCAAAATTAAATGAGAGAAGAAAATGATCAGTTATTGGGAGTTCTTCAGCTGAAAAGTGGGTGAGACACCAGAGCAGCAGATTAGGTCAAGGATGTGTCCTTTAGAGTGTGTGGGGACATTGACATGTTGTTGAAGTCCAAAACTCTTAAGACAGGATATAAAATCTCTTGTAAGAGAGTTATTAATATTATCCACATGAATATTAAAATCTCCTAAAACTATAATATTTGGTGAGAGGGTGGTAATATGTGTTAAAAAAGCAGCAAAGTCACTTAGAAAGTTATTATTTGATTTGGGGGGGACGATAAATTATGGCAACATATGTAGGTGTGGATCCAGAGAGTTTAGATAGAATAGATTCGAAAGAAGCGAATGATGGAACCAGCGAGATTTTCAAACTCTTGCGGTAAATCATCGCGAGACCTCCTCCACGGGGTTGACAGGTGTAAACAAACCCTCCAGGAGTGGATTCATTGAGTTGCGTGAAGTCGCTGGGTTGTTGCCAAGTCTCAGTTAGACACAAAAAGTCAAGGTTGCGGTCACTGATGACATCCTGGAGAAGATGTCCCTTGCTCGTAGGTGAGCGGATGTTTAAAAGACCGAAGTTAATTTTGATATTGTCAGAAAGTACAGCAGTGTTAGCCGACCGGGCTAGGTTGGCTAAAACTTTGTGACTTACAGTCCGACCGCTGTTTTGAGGAGGACGACGAGAACAGGACCAAATGGACTTTATTTGTGTCGATGAACCCTGGTGAGCACTCCGTCTGGATCCACGATGGATGTATCTCCGGCGGGGCAGGAATGCGATGTCCGGATGGAGGTGTAGCACAGCTGGCAAAGGCGCTGAGAGATGGAGACGCAGGCGGTGTAATTCAGCAGCCGAGTACTGGAACAGTCCCAACGCGGGCTGGTAGACAAGCGTCAGGAGACACCAGGCAAGTACAAGCCAGAAGTACAATTTGCCAGACAATATCTTGTACATTGTGCAAGCAGACGTTAACAGCTTAGATGCGCAGGTGAGCAGGAACCAGAAGAACCACAGGTGCAAAGCAGGTAAAATCCATAAAACTCAAGCAGAAGTGTACTCAGACAGCAGAATTGTCCAAGTTTAGAGTTTAGTAAAACCGGTGAGCAGCGGCAACAGATCATGCCAGCGTTCACTCAAACCGGAAGCCAAAAGATGTGGCTCAATGTGTGTTGTGGGGGTTTTGAGCATTTTGAGCAAGTTATTAGCAGATGACGCTAATGTCATTCTGGTCACGCGAGTCTCGGCTTTTGAAAGATATATAAAAATGTTTAGTCTTTGTTGGTGAGTCGTTATTTTTTGCGAGGTTTCTCCTTAAATAATGCTATGTATCGCGGGTGGAACGGTAGGGGAGAGAGTTCGGCTTCATTGCGATGGTTTGGAATCGTGGATACCGGCGTCTGAGAGTTTAGGCAGAGTTCGTTGGCTGGAGATTGCGGATGTGTAGGATGAGGCAGGTGGAGGTATGAGCTGCTTGAAGTAAATGGAGAAGAAGATTTTTTGACCTCGTTGTGGTTGAATGGTGTAAGAGCTGGTGGGCCGGTTGCCCACCAGTTACACCGGTTACACCAGTTACACCGGTTACACCAGTTACAACCGGTTACACCGGTTGCGTCTTGCGGGACCTCAGGCTCAATTTGTAGACCTGGCGGGGCTGGGTCGTGGCTGGGTTCCGGGGAGAGGGGGGCTCTGGCTGAAGTTGTTGTTGTTTGTTGGTTCTTTTCCATATCGATAGGTTTGTAAAAAGCTTTTTGGAGCTGGAGCGTTTTTGTAGCAGGAAACGAAGATGAGGAATGAAGTTTAGGCTGGATTTTCATGTTAATGAATGATCCGATTGGCTAGCTAATGATTAGCGATAGGGACCAGCTGCAGTCAATCCTATCACGTGCTCCTCTTGAAATTAGTTTGTGAAACTTCACTTGTTTTGTGTTCAACAAAACAAAATAAACCCATAAAGGCTTGGAACCACTTGAGAGTGAGTAAATGAACATTTTGGGTGAACTACCCCTCATAAAAACTTAATTTAGAAGTAATAGGCTTTTTTCCCCTTGTTTTGGCCCCACTCATCAGAACACACCATTTATAGGTGTGGTGTATTGCAGACCTGAAGTAGACACACATTGGTATGGCTAATAGATTTACATATTGGTTAATAGTGCTGAATTGTTATGCTTCTAAAATTAGGTGCCAGATATTTCTCTGTGCCTGCTGATGTAATCTTCCACATGTGTATTTGACAGCTTACACACTTCATAGATGCTGCTTCTAAATAGGTTAAAACTGCATAACCATCTGACCATCTGAGCAGTTATTCACACTTTTGTGGTGCAACATTACTAGTGGACCCCAAATCAGGCACTTGAGTAAAAGTATAAATACCCTAATATAAAAGTCCTATTTTTAAAAGTACAAAAGTATTAATTTTTATGTACTTAAGTATGAAAAGTACTATTTAATGAATGCTTATTTTGCTAGAAAATGTATTGCCAAAGGTCATACTTATAATTCATGAAAATTAAATTAAAAAAGTGCAAACACTTGAAAATAGCACATTTTATCATGTACCCTAGTATATAACAAAATATATAAACCTAAATGTGTGGTGTCAATACAAACAATATAAAAAAGACATAATCTTTGTAATTAAATGATTGAGTTTAAGGGCCATTTGAAGAAGAACCATACGTAATCGTGCTAGTTTTAATATTTATTATGTGATACAGCAGCAAAAATACAACGTTATTTTATGTTAATTAACATTGATAAAAAATTTTTTTTAAATAAAACCATTGAGTTTAGTTTGTGCATTCAGTGAATCATTTACTGGAGACTTACTTTGAACAGATCGTTTGAATCAATGAGTTACTGTCCAATTCACAATTTAATCATTCAATGCAATTTGTGAAGTAAGTTTTTCAAGTTTACCAACAAAAAATGTCTAAATTCAGATCAAGCAGACCAAGTGTGAAAATAGGCTGAAATATTGTTTTATATATTTACAGATCTTGCAATAGAAGATAGCAATTGTTTTGTAAGAATTTGAATTTTGATTTGGAATTATTGGATAAGCCTATGTTATTCAGCGATTGTTATCTGGGAATAACATACATTGGAATGTTGCGTTTGACCTATCAGAATTGAGTATTCCAGACAGCCATGTAATAATCTACGATAACAACCACCTGCATGTGCTTTATCCCTTGTATAAAGCCCAAAAACACTTATTTATAAGCCTAAAGGGCCAACATACTTATCGGCAGCCCGACATGAAGTGAAGGACTGTTTTATACGATTGAAAGGCTATATTATGCGAAAACAACCAACTGGATGTACTTTATCCCTCTTATTACAGGCTGCAAAAACATAAGAATTAGACACACAGCAAAGTCCTGAGCCGTAATAGTTTATTTTGTCATTCGTTAATTAAACGCAAAACTGAGAGAAATGAAAATGGCTGAATGGAGCATACACTAACCTATGTATTATTCAGTCACAAGATGGCGCCAAACAGTCAAAAACAGCGACGTGACAGACAGGCATACAATATTACATCACCTATTACATCACACAAACAATATCGCACAGCCCTATTCAGAATGATTTTTTTTTTCATTAGATTGCATTCATTTTATCTTTACTGCATATAGAACATTAGTCAGTTTCTAAAATGAATGTTTCATATCATAACTGCCAATTAAATAGCTCCACTGCCTAAAGCTAAAAAAATAAATTTCCCAAAATTGAACTCTATTATGACTATTATTTTTAAGAAAGCTGGCACACAGTTCTTGATGTGTGCTCATGTTATTGGTTATGAGCAGCTGGTTGGGTCTAGGGTTCCCCTCCTCTCAGCTGTTTGCATTGGCACAGTCGTGTGGACTCTGGGCACAGAGCGGCATTGCAAGAACCCCATGTTTGAGCCGGGGGTGGCGGTGAAGGGGGTTGGAAGGGAGGGGGCCCCTAGTTCTTGACATTATAAATGGTGCTCTGTTTGAGGTCAAGTGGAGGCCCCGTTTTGGGACTTTCTGGACACAAACAGGGTGGATACCCAGCCAGACTACCCGTGTGTGTGTGTCTGTGGGTAGGCGGAGGGGGTGTATGGATATATATGCATGTGTGGTGTCTGAAAGAGGGTCTGTGCCAAACATATCAAACTGTTTAGGAACACCTTTAAAAACGTAGCATGCAGGTGCTATAGATTTGAGATCAGATCTCCCACACAGACCTGTGAGATCAATGTATAGGCCTCTTTATGTGCATTTTCTAGCGCAGAGGTTTTGCTCCACTGGTATTTTAATTAACCTAGAGGTGATGTTGAGAACTTACAGTGTGTATGTGTGCTGTTTTTACGTTCCATTCAGTTTGTTTAGCTAAAAAAAAAAAAAAAAAAAAAAATAAAATAAATATATATATATATATATATATATATATATATATATATATATATATATATATATATATATTGCTAGTCTGATATGATTTACCTTTTTCAAAGTTCAACCAAGCATTGACCAAATGTTATGTTTTTAATGAAGCGTCAGCATGTTTTTCCAAAACCATATGTGATGTAGTGTATACTCTAAAGTTCATTATAAATCTTTGTTTTAATAGCTATTTGTTTTGTTTAAACAATTTGTTTTAATTTTCAATTGTAAAATACTTAAACGCATAACTTAATTAAAATTGCAATTGTAGTGTGTTACTTGATTTTACATTTAAAGTTAATATTTTAATTGCAACCACATTACAAATGTGTACTTACAAGTATATTTGAACATATATGTGACCCTGATATATTTTTAGCAATAAGAATTGAGTTTTCTTTTATGCCAAAAATGATTAGAATATTAATTAAAGATCATTAAGTTCCATTAAGAATTGTTTGGTAAATTTCCCTTGCCTGTCACTAATTTCTTGTTTCCTAATTCTATATGTATTTTTTTTATTTTTTTATTTGAATCGCAGTGGTAAAGTTGAATTTGTACCTCAAAAGAAATGCATATTTTGGGGTTGTCTGTAGTTTTTCTTTTTATATTATGCACTGTAAAATAATCTTCATTTTATAAGTTTAATCAAATGAACCTTAAAGTAATTTAACCTACATTAGATTAAACTGATTAAAACAGTTCATCTTAAAAAATAAGCTGTAACGTAGTTAGCTCATTTTAATAAGTTCAATATCATATGCTGTCATTACTTTTTGGTCAGTTTTTTTTTAGTGTTGATTCATTTTGCTATTTGTCTGTGACTCCTGATCATGGTCAAACCATGATTTACACAACATGTTCTTTCAGCTGTTATGTTGTGTTTTCCAGCTACAGGTCAAGTGAGGAATATGTGTATGTACGTGGACGGGGAAGAGGTCGATATGTATGTGAAGAGTGTGGAATACGCTGTAAAAAACCCAGCATGCTGCGCAAACACATACGACTCCACACGGACGCCCGACCTTATGTCTGCCAGCACTGTAACTTTGCCTTCAAAACCAAAGGTATGCTGCTCAAATGCTGATGAATGGAGATCTCTGGCTTTTAGTACATGTCCGTTCAAGGTAATATTGTCACTATTAAAATAAAACTAAATTCGTTAACATAGTTATATGCTCTTCTGTATGTTAGTGTAAAAATAAATCACACAATTAAATAATGTTTTAATTAACTTTTGTCTCTCGCCTTCAAGGAAAATTGAAATAAGCAGAATTAAAGTATTATAAAATAAACAATTAAAGTCTAATAAAACAATCTTATAGATTGTTTTATTAGACTTTAATTGTTTATTTTATAATACAAGATTTAAAAGATTCATTTAAAATAAAACTTGCCCTAATATCCTCTGCCGTGATAGGAGAATGTTGTTTATAAAACCAGTCATTTAATTAATAATAATTTATTTTAAACAAATAAATAAATTAATTAATATATGTAGTTGTAGTTTAGTTGTAAATACAGTTTAACAAATATTGAAGTATGTTTTACCGAATACGTACATGTAGTAAATGCTACTGTGATTTGTGAAAAAAATATATAATTTTTTTTTTACAAGTAGCAAACCATTAAACCATTAGCTAAGATGTAAACTTATTTCAATTAATTATATAAAAAAGGAAATGTATATGTATATGAATATCTAAAAGAGGAGGATAGTGGTTTGTTATAGATGTTATCGTATCAGTAGTTCAGTGACATAAAGCTTGTTTATATGCACATGGATAACAGTGGACACATGGAGTCAACACCTGTACTCTCACAGGGATGCACTATATAAATAAGATTCTTTTTTTTTCCGTTCCCATGTTGAAACTCTCATATTGCTTTCCTCAGGGAATCTAACCAAACATATGAAGTCAAAGGCTCATGGGAAGAGATGTCCAGAGGGACCTGCTCCAGGACCAGTCCAGTGTGAGCTGGAGACAGATGAAGGAGGTGAGAAAAAGTGCTGCATTTTGATGAAATTATGAAGATTAATGATAAAGAAAAAAGTAAAGAAGAAAAAGACACAATAAATAATTCAATAAATAAATAAATAAAACTGTAACTTATGTTTGTTATTCATTGATTAGAGACTAATTTAGAAGCAAAATAGCCACTTTTAAACTACAAATGGCATTTCTTGCTAATTTAAAATAAAAATGTCATGTCATGTCATGTTGATGCAAATTTCCAGACATTACAATACCATTGTTTTAAACTCTGTGTGTAATTGAAGTTGAGATTGTACTTGTTTCCTTATTGTGATGTACCTGAGTAAAACAGCTTCTGAAATTAGAAAAAAATTATAAGGCAAGACTTGATTCAGTCTTTCTTTAATTGATGGGTCATTGGATGATGGGGTAAGCTTTTGAGCTTTTGATGTATTTGATTAAAGATTACAAAGGCACATTTTTTTGTTTCTAAATAATGCAGTGCAAAGATGAATCATTTATACTTTTCTTTACAATATTTCATATAAAAATGTATAAAACAGTAAATCATGGTGACTTTAAGTTCAGATGAGTTAAGAAATTAATATTTGGTGGAAACCCAAATTTTTACTTGAAATTTAGAAGTAAAACTAGAGTTTCATACAAATATAACAATTTCAAATATTTTTTATGTTATATATAATGATATGTAAGGGATAAAGTACACCCATGTGGTTGTTATCATAAATAAAAGCCTTACAGGCTTATCAGCAGCTCATTGTGAAGCATTGGGCTTTTGAATAAAGCTTTATTCTATGAAAACAAGCGCATGGATATACTTTATCTCACTTAATACACTGCTACTTGCCACAAAACGTAAAACTTGAGTACAAAACATTCTCCTAAGCTGTAATAGTTTATTAATTCTTTAATTCAAGGCAAAGCTGACAGAAACAAAAAAATAGAAAAAGACTGAATGGAGCATTCACTAACCTATGATTTATTCAGTCACAAGATGGTGCCAAACAGTCAAAAACAGTACCGTGACAGACAAGCATATTAATATGGATATGAACGTATTCACTGACAGTCAAGATGATTCAAAGTACCGGGATGAACCTGTGTTTTTTTAGTTTTAATGGTTGTTATCTGGGAATAACATACCTTGGAATGTTGTGACTGACCAATCAGAATCAAGTAATCCAGATATATATATATATATATATATGTGTAATTATAGTTTCTGTTGAATGCTGAAACAGTGACTCTTTTGTGCTGTAGGTGACAGTGCTAAACATTTCCTTGAGACAGAGGAAGTGGAAGAACACCAGTTTTCCGATGCAGAGGATGATGACGAAGCTGATGATAATGATGAAGGTGACGAGCAGACTTCATGCTCCTCTTCATCATCCAAGTGGACGTCCATCTCCAGAGATGATTCTGGCTCCTGTGACATCTTAGGCCTTTCAAACCCAGGCTGGGAACAACATCCCAAACCGCCTGTCAGCATGAGCCCTCGAAAGCCCAGCCACTATGGAGAAGCTTCCTCTCCGAAGACAACAAAGTCTATAGTGACGCTTTTGCACCTTGAACCCACCACAGGAATGTGCTCATCCCCAATCCGTAGCATTTCTCCTGGCCTGCAAATGTCCCCTGCTTTACCACAGTCTCCTGGACGGGACATGTCCCCTCTACGCTGTCCTTCTCCGAGACTAAGTCTGTCTCCATCGTCCTGTCTGTCCTCATTGTCTCCTTCTGACCGCTCGACTTCATCCTTCTCAGAGAGACGTGTGTCCCCAGTTAGAGCCCTGTCCCCCATACGGCCTTTGTCTCCCGGTTGTCCCCTGGCATTGACTGTTGGAGCCAGTGTAACTATTCAGTACCAGGCTGACAGACCCAGAGCTTCAACAAAAGCCTCACCTAACAGGTTAAACCTCAAAAAAAAAACGGTGAGTGACTTCATGTGGATTTTTTATTTTTTATTTTTCTTGGGCATTCATTTTTGTGCAGACTGTGATAGGTAATTTAAGACACATTCAAAATCAAGGGCCATATGTATAAAGCTGCGCAGAGTAGATTTTTTAAGTGTGTCAAATTTCTAAGCATGACATACATTTTCTCCTAAACCTAAACTTAAGAATAAGAGTGATTCATAAAGTTTCTTAAATGTTAAGACTAGGTCTCAACTGCTAAATTATTAAAGGTTCTGTGAAGTGCTTTGAAATGTGCAGTTTTGTTCAATGCTTGATGTAAACTCAACTGAAACAAGAAGACAGGGCAGGACATAGAGTAGCTCCTCCTCCTTTTCAAAAACAGCTAAAAATTCTGGTTTATATCACAACCCTGTAGCACAATGAGGTATGGGATCAGGTCCAAAACATAGTGGGCGTGCATGCATGAGCGGTTGTTGCTAGAAATGAGAATTATTCGTATTATTCACTAAATAACCCATTACATAACTTCTACACCTACTCCAATCTTAAACCTACCCCTCAAAGTAAGCATGTGCATTACAATGTCCACTACATAATGGACTTGATCCAGTATGTCACTGTGCTACAGAATGAAGCGAGGATGTCCTGAGTCCCGGCTTATATTTATCAACTTTCTCAAAGTGCCATTCATGAAATTTACTCCTACTTGCAAACCTAAGTTTAAAGACAAGTTATCAAATTTCTTAAAGCTAAGAATCCCTCTTACACTTTCCGTTATTTAACACAGCTCGAGAGGTCTCTAAAGTGCTTAGTAGCCGGCAGTGAGGGCTTGTGGTGGCGCTGTGGAGTAGAGAACTGTGTGGCACACATTTTTTAATGACTTGTTGTCTGAATAGTGAAATGCGAGCAGTGCAATCGACTACACTTCCACTGCAAAAAATCGGCAACTGGAGAGTGATTCACTGTCAGGTCGCAGATCTTTGGTTTGGAGAAGTATACAAATCTTTCAGGAGAGTAATAATGAGTTTTATATGTTTGACAGCAAGCTGTTAATCAAATGGTTTCATTTAGACAGAGCATCATCTTCATTTGTCAATGACTTGAGGTTGGTCACACCACCACTAACAGCTCTCTGGTTTAAAAAAAAAATTGAAATAAAACATGATGGAAGTAATAATGTGTTGTTTCCTTTCTAATGTCAAGTGTATAACATAATATATTCTCTTAAATTTCTTAAATGTGTGTTGAGTTTAAACACTTAACATGAATTATTTATTCATTCATTCATTCATTTTCCTTTGGTTTAGTCCCTTTATTCATCAGGGGTTGCCACAGCAGAATGAACCACCAACTTATCCAGCATATGTTTTACACAGCAGATGCTCTTCCAGCTGCAACCCAGTACTGGGAAACATCCATACACACTCATTCACACACACATACACTACGGACAATTTTAGTTTATTCAATTCACCTATACTGCATGTCTTTGGACTGTGGGGGAAACTGGAGCACCCGGAGGAAACCCACACCAACATGGGGAGAACATGCAAACTCCAAACAGAAATGCTAACTGGCCCAGCCGGGACTCAAACCAGCAACCTTCTTGATGTGAGGTGACAGTGCTAACCACTGAGCCACTGTGTTGCCCCTTAACATGAATTATTCTGAAAATAATCTTAAATTAAGAATCTACTGATTGGTCCATGACTGTGTTGTCATCCAAAATCCCATTTGTGGCACAGATTATTGTTGTGAATCACCTCTAAAATGACACTTGAATTTACTCCTACACTTCATCTAAATTATGAATGAGATGCATAAGTAACTTTTAAGCGCAAGTTTTTTTACTCTTAAGTCAACTGTAAAATCACTGTTCTTTCGAGTAATACTCAGACACTTGATAAATACGGGCCCTGATCATTATTTTTAAAGCACAACACAGAATTACAAAAATTCCCATAAAAAATTCCATATTTTCCATATTTTTTGGAAAATGTTTTTGAATGAGCCACACTTCAGTGAGTAAATTGTGGGTTTCCTGTCTTCATAGCTAAATATGCGGATCATTCTTTCTTTGTCAAGTTGGTTTTAGTCTACTTATAGAAAGACCGTTTTTATTATAGCACAAAAAGCAATTCATCTGAAAACAAGACAACCAAAATCAGCCAAAATAAACATGCAAAAACAAATATCCTGATTCTAAAAGCACACCGTGTGTTATTTTAGTGTCACACCTTTATCAGAAATAGCAGCGAGGCCACCGGTCTTTACATACAATTAAAACCGAAACCTTCCGTACCAACCCAAGAAATGATGGCTGAACTTAAAAATATATACTCATCTGTTTACCATCAACTGTCTGAAATACTAATTCAGGATAAACCAGGATTATCTTTAGCTAAATCCACAAAACAAGATTTACCACACTCCTTAGAAAGAACATCCTTCGCCTAGAATAAAGCGGTCACTCTACAATATCCAACAGACCACTTGGTGAATTCACTAAAATATTTCTTTCTGGCTTCTTTCAAGGAGAAAACACACAGTCCTCACAGAACCAACATGACCCAGTCTTGGCCTCCAGCACACGGGCGTCTGTCCAGGAACTTACAGCCCAGGGAAGGCCAGCGTGTGTTAAGTCACCTGCCTCTGCACTCCCAGCCTCAGGTGATGATTCCCAATCTCAGCCTCACCATTCCTATCGGCGGGATCCAGATGGTGCAGCCACGCTCCAATATGCTCCTCCGAAGTGCATCTCTAAACCACAGTGTAGCCCAGATGACTGTGACTGTGCTGACCAAGGAGAAAGGCACTGGTAGGAGTCCTGTAGGTGAAGTTCCCCATAGGAAAAATCAGCTGATAGTGTTTACAGAGCCTGCGGTGGAAATGAGCTCCAAGAGTGAAGCTTCCTCTGATGAGGACAAAGAGCAAATGCATGGAGTGGTTCAAGCAGAGCTTTTTTCGAGAAAGAAAGAGGTTCCCAGTGTCGCAATGACGACCTGGAAGAGTATCTCTCAAAAAAATAACAGAAAGCATTCTCGAAGTCCCAAGAAAACTCAGCCGGTAGACGGCTCAAGAACGTCTATGGATGCTAAGTGTTGAAGGAAAAATTTCTGTCATTGTTTATATGCACATTATTCCAAACCTGCATGTTTGGCAGAATATTGACATTCGTTTTGATTTCCACACAACATTACATTTGTTTATTTTTCAAGATGATTGGAAATTAATGAGGGTTTGGGGCCAAAATAATAATAATTTAAAAAACAAAATTTTATGTACTGGCAAAAAATGTCCATCAACTTTTAAAGACTATCTGTTGAGGCATAATTAAAGTGAAAATTATTGAAAAGTGTGGCTTATAAAATTATAAAGATAACTATAAAAGTAACTATATTTTATATACGGTATGACATCCACAACAGCACACAGTATAGTTTGGTTTATTATCAGCTTGGTCTAGAGTTTTGTTGTATGCATATTTAAATGCTTATGTTTAAAAGAAGAAGAAAGATGGTTTGGTTATCAGTGTTTTTAGCATTAATTTGCTGGATAAAAAAATCCAACAATATTGTCAACAAAAGTGATTGAATTAATATCTTAATTGTTTTTATTTTACAAAAAAAGTTTTTTTTAAAAGCCCTTTTACATATAGATACTTTAGAGCTGCATTGGGAAAGTGGTAATGTTTTTTTTGGCCATACAAATATATGACAAATACTGTCTGACATCAAAAATGCAAATTGATTTAATGTCAGTTGACGACCTTGATGTCAAAACGACATCAAATGGACATCTAACATTAGCGTAAAAAAACACACACACACACGTTAAAATCAATTACAGGACTGTCCAGAAATAGTTTTTTGATGTGCTTTTGACGCCAATGTCAGATGCCGTTTCGACTCAAGTTAGTTTACTTGTATTATAGGGATAAAAACTCCAGTGTAAATTTGTAAATAGGAATTGAAGCTTTCAGATGAATAAAAACTTTCTTACATAAGAATACATTTTGTGTCGTTATTTTGAAGGTCAAAAGGGCAGCAAGGGTTTGACAACAAATTGATTTGCATTTTTGATGTGTTTTTTGATATCGTTTTGACAACAAGGTGCCTGCAGGGATGTTATTACATTACTGGCAGGTCCACATCTAGCAATAAAAATCATTCCCACTTTCCCAATTTAGCTCTCAAATATTAGTTAAGTAGTCTCTCTATATAAAAGACTATATAAGAGAACAAAGAGTTCTGCAATCACTTCGGTTTAGTACAAGTTCTGCACTCTCTCCAGAAATCCAGTCATAATTAATGTAATTACTACACTGCTCAATCATTTTTATATCAAGTTTGCACTATTCACAGTCTGCTAAGTCTGCAGAAATCAAAATGTAGGAATCACTGAATATGTTTGCAAAACAGACATGACTGTGATCGGCTAAAACACAAAACATAAATGCGGTTCATGACTTTAGCATGGTTTCAGAAGACTTAAACACAAGGCATGGATTGTATGGTTCACTTTTAGGCTATTTTAAAAATGAATTTTTAATGAAGTTTTGCCCAACATGACGGTATGGATTTGAAGATGCATAAATGATGACAGAATTTACATTTTTGGATAAACTGTCCTTTTTTTGACCTGTCAGATTTGGGTATACCAGTGAAAATTGACCACGATTGAAGTCATTGGGAATTTTTGCTTGGTTAAACCTAGATGTGTAGATACATTATGTTCCTGACTTATGTATATTTTCTTGATTGCCGTCCACCTTTTTCACACACCAAACACGCATGTGCTGTACATGCGTGTGTGAGATATGCGGTGCAAAGTGAATACACTTTATTATATATATTTAATTAAACTATATATAAGGTGCCAATGAAATTCACATTTTCACATTTTATTGTGTTACAGCATGGAATCATTTGACTAAGGAATTTTCCACTCATCACGAATACTACATTAATAAAAATCTATATCCTTCTGTAAATCTTAATAGAAATCCTACTGTACAAATGTATGTTTTTATATGCATTTATACTATATTCTATGGCATTGCGGTGTATGTGTGTTTTTCTTTGTTGTATGTGACGGTCAGTTGAATATTTTGACCAGAAATCGAAACACTCATGCATTTCCAGTAACTAGTCTATAGAATGTGGTCAAACTCAGAAGATGAACAGCTCTGCTTGACGGTTCAGATATTCTCGTGATGTTGATTATTTAGATGTGGGAAGATGTCAATATGGTGTTCCTCCCGTTGTGATGTATTCAGGTAGACAGAGATCTCTTGTGTAATCTTCAGACAGGATAAAAATGATCAGAAATATACGAGTAACAAGAATTTGCATTAAAACATGGTTTCTGTTTCTTTGGCTATGTTTGTTTTATTCGATAAACTATGCACAAAAGCCTGAAGTGTTCTGTCTTGATTACATTTCATATTATATGCAAAGTACAGTTATTCCACTGTATGGATTCTATTAATTACAAATATAATTCACATTTAATATTCAGTTGTATAAATCACTGTGCAGCTCTTATAATTTTTTTTATAATATTTACCTTTGTGAAAAAGAAGTTTGCTTAAACTTGTTGTGTATCAGATTGTATACAGTATATATGCAGACAATATATCAATTACTGTACTGTGATGGCCAAAATCTGTAGAACATTTTATGTATTTAGGAGAGATTTCAGTTATTTTTGAACTGGATGTTACAATACCCATATAATGAATGTCATCATTATCATCTGTAAACCATATTCAACCCAAGCATATGTAGGTAATTTTCATAATGTATAAAGAAATAATAATAATCACCAAATATTTAAAATGAATTGGGTAAACAAAAATAATTGGCCGTAGTGTGTGTGTGTGCGTGCGTGCGTGCGTGTGCGTGCGTGTGCGTGTGAATGAGAGAGTGTATGAGTGTTTCCGAGTGCTGAGTTGAGACTGGAAGGGCATCCACCGCATAAAACGTGCGCCAGAGTAATTGGTGGTTCATTTCACTGTGGGGACCTCTGATAAATGACTAAGCCGAAGGATAGTAAGTGAGTATTATTTAAAACTGGCCAATCTAAATGTTTGATGAAAATTATTAGATGAAATCATGTTTTGGAGGCAAAAAAGTCAGTAGTTGTCAAGACCTGTCAATTTTCCTAATAATTGTGGCCATAACTATATGTAAAAAAGGTCACATAAGAGTACATGACTTTCTTAACATACTTTAGAAAAAGTTTGAATTCACTGTAAATTACTTCAATAACATGAACCATGTTTATTTTGATGCTGAATAATGCACTAAAGCACATATAAACTTGTTTACAAATTTTAAGTAGAGTGTGTTATTTATAACTTAAATGTCTTTACTTATATTCTTAAACTTTATAAATTGTTACCCTAATAAGCATTGTATAATTATAAATTTAGTTAAATGGCCCACATTTACATATATTTTATCTGAATGTCGATATTTCTTTGTAAGTATATTTGGCAATACACTTTCTGTTTTGGCCTGTCTCTAAAAGGCATTATCAGCCAGTGGAATGAGTCTGCAGAGGTCACAGGATGTTGTTCAGCACTATCAACTCCAGCAGAAGCTAAAGGGGTCGTCCTAACCAGCAACCTATTTATGTGCACTTTAACCTCGTGATTAGGATACATTTGACCCCAACTGAAAGCCATGTTAGTGTGCGACCTAAGAATATGTTCAGAGAATGTCATAGCAGTTTGGTGATAAACAACGCCCTCTACTGGCAGGTGATCATGTCAATATAGTATATAATTGATCCGCAACATATGATGATGAGTGGCTATTAGAGTTAGAGTATTAGAGGCTAGAGAGAGAAAAATCTTACATAAGACTTTGATTTATTATTATTATTATTATTTACTTCTAAACCATAACGCAATAGTGTAATTTGTTGTATATGTAAAATAACAAAATAACACAGTAAAGTCACGATCTTAACTGACAGTATATTTGCAAGATTTGTTGGGATTTTTAAAAAAAGCTGAAAAAAGTTAATTTAGGACAACGCGTAGGGTCATGACCCATAATTTGCCAGCTTTACTTATATTACCAATTTCTTGACTTTCCCCCGCAAACTCTTTCGCTTATAACATTTTGTAAGGCAGTGTGAATATTAATGTAATTAATAAATTATGTCACTAGATGTCGCTGTGAATGCACTGAAATGGAGGTAAAACACAATGTTGCCGTGAGTCAAAGTCAAGTGCTAATAAAAGATCCCTAATAAAGACTCCAGATAAGCTAAGTAAACCATCTTATCAATTATTGATATAAAATTGTAAAATAATTTAACATACTTTTTCTGTAAATGAGTCTATATCTCAATGTCTTAGTTGTGCACTGGAGGATTGCCTCATATTGTAAATAATATTGCAATAATTTTTTTTTTTTTTTTAAATAAAATCACACCTTCAGGAAAGTTTCTACATAATAAAAGTTTTGCTGTCAAATTCTGTGATTTAAATCATATTGTAAATACACTTTCATTAGATGAAGAAAAAAAAAAGAAAAAAAAAATAGATGCATAAACCCGACCCTATTTCAATTTCAATTGGGGCCAAAATGATTAACCGGTTCCATAGCAAATGTTGGTTACTGGTTTTGGTATAGCTATCAGTACTGGCATATGTTTGTTTATGCTTAGAATATGCAGGTGGTTTTGATAATGCAATGAGGGTTTATCAGTCTTGCCCTCATCATGCCTGAGTTTCAGACGCCGATCCAGAAATGTTGTTTTTGTTCTTTAGTGATACAGGTTATAGCCTACCTCACACCAGAGGAATGCACAGGAAACGAACAACTTTGTGTGTGTGTGCGTGTGTGTGTGCGTGCGCGTGTGCTATTGATCACAGCATCCTTAAGTTTGTCATCAGAGCTCGTTTACAAACACTACCCTGCTATTGATCACAGCATCCTTTTACAAACACTACCTACAAAGTATAATTTGTCCGTGTGGTACCCGAAACACCACGAGCCCTTCTGCTTACTGCACAGCGACAGAATGGCGGAATCAACAGCACACGGCTGTCCCGCGTTCAAAGGCCTTTACATCGCACGTCATGATCGCATTGTGAACATTACAGCTAAAGAGGTGCACAGTGCACTATACATTAATAAGACTGTACGATTGAACTGGTTTCCATCATTGAACAGTAATTCACATGTTCTGAGTAGTGTCATTAGAGATTTCCCAAACACTCCTGATATTGTAGTTGTGGATGAAGTATTGAAGAATATCCTGATTATGGAAGTAGGCTGCTGTTTGGATGCATACATGGATCTGTGCTATTCAGAAAAAAATGCTAAAATATCAACCATTAACAAATGCTCTGATATTGTGTGGCTACAACACAAAGCTAGTTGTTTTCATTTATGGTAGCCTAGGACACGTTCATAAACTGTGTGTGAGAGGATTACAAATCGCTGGACTCAGTAAAAAAGACTCTAAACAAATCGCTAAATACTGCTCTGTGTCTGCAATAATAGGCAGTCTGCATGTTTGGAAAAGACGGTGTCATCTGTATCCTTAATTTGCAGATATTCCCTTATGTATTTATTTATTTACTTCTCTGTGCAGAGTTGATCTGAGTGTTTTAATATTGTCATGTAAAAGATATTCAGTGATTGTATCTACACATTGCTTGTACTGTCAAACATAATGGGCTCTTTATGATTATTTGGATGCTGTGTTGCTCTAATTAGTATTAGTCATTCCAAATAAATTAATCAAATGTGCGTGCGTGCGTGTGTGTGTGTGTGTGTGGATGATCAAGGCTATATGGTCATGCCCTGGGACACGTTAAATGATTTATGAAATTTTTACCGATTTTTAAACCCAGGAATAATAATAATATGTTTATTTATAAGAACATTTTATTACACCCCATTACAAGCATAAATAGTATTAAAATAGAAAACAATAAGCATGCCGTCTCTACAAGTGCAACAACTCAGATTTCAAGTTCCTAAAAAATACAGGCTCAATAGAAATCAGGACATAAAAATTCTTTCCGAGGTAAGATAAAAATTTATGGAGACAGTCGCTATGCAAAAATTGACAGTAGTTCCACAGAAGAAGGGCAGCATTGTTACAATATCAAGCTTGTAGTTGAGAGAAATGCAGCATGGAATATTGAGAGTGAAGGCCAAAGAGAGCACAAACAGATGAAGATGTGATGAAGATCAGTAAGTCACAGAAGAACAAGTTTATTAAAAGCCTTGAAAATAAGAAGCAGAACTGATACAATACTTCAGCACAGCCACTGAAGAACTGGAGAAAAGTACTCAATCAATGGAGTTCTAGGAATAATTTGATCAGAGTTCTGATATATAATGAGGCAATCAGATTTTGTGAGAATAGATTTAGTTCCCATAAGAAGGACTTCAGTCTGACCTCTACCGAGTTTTAGAACATTTGCTTAAATTTGATTTTAAGAACAGGAAAAGTTATGAGAAAAGGGCCGAAGGGATGGAAGACACATAAAGTTGATTGTCATCAATGTAACAATGAAAATTTGAAGTGAAGTGAAGTGTAGTGTGGCCAAGTATGGTGTCCCATACTTGGAATTTGTGCTCTGCATTTAACCCATCCAAGTGCACACACACAGTTAGTGAACACACACATACCGTGAACACACACCCGGAGCAGTGGGCAGCCATGCTGCGGCGCCCGGGGAGCAGTTGGGGGGAACGGTGCCTTGCTCAAGGGACTCACCTCAGTCGTGGTATTGAGGGTGGTGGAGAGTGCTGGTCATTCACTCCCCCCACCCCCAATTCCCGCTGGTACCGAGTATCGAACCAGCAACCTTCGGATCACGAGTCCAACACTCTAACCACCAGGCCACGACTGCCCCCGAAAATGTATATCGTATTTCCTAAAGATATAACAAAGAAGAAGTAAATAGTTTGTGAATAGGGCCATAAATAGAACCCTGGGGAACACCATTGGTGACTTTGAAAATTTTGGAATCAGAGTTTTTAAGTTGACTAAACTATGTGCAAACAGATCTAAAGGATCTAAACCAGGATTTGAGTTAACTCATCTGAAGCTAATCTTTCATTGTGTAAATGTATATTATGCGAGACGGTATCAAAAGGCGGCACTCAAGATATACAAGTATGGATAACAGACCAGAGTCAGTAGGTATACAAGGACAATTTCAACTTTTAACTTTCTTTTTGGTTACACACTAGACAATTTGTTCAGAGTGTGAGACCACACATATGCTGATAAACGATCATTTCACAGAAACATGATTTCACATAAACCAATACTCAGCAAAACAAACAAAAAAAAGAAAAAAATGATATGAATATGGGCAAAATCTGTTATCATAGTTGTACATGTCATTCTTTTTGCCAATACTCCACTTTTATCATGTGTTACAGCTGCCGTGTTTCAGCTAAAAGTATAACATCCAGTCACACTTTCTCACTCTCATTGGTTATTGAGATATTGTGTCAGAGTCATTCAAAATAAGAGGTGTAAATATAGCAGAAATAAATAAAATATATAATGAATATTAGAGGGCCCAAAACAGAACCCTGGGGAACTTCTGTTATAACTTTAGAAAATTTGAATGGTAAACGTTTAAGTTTAATGAACTGTGTTTGCACAGAAAGAGAGAGATTCTAAACAAGACACATTGACTATTGCCGTATTCCATTCTAAGTAGATGGATCATGGTAATATTTAATATTTAATAAACATTTCTGATTTAAATCTGAGAAAGCTACAATTTGATTAAGTACAGTAAAAAAATCTTATGACATCATATGATTAAGGATATTTTTGGACATATAAGGTTGTGACAAGCCTTGAATCAGGCCATGCCTTCTAATTACTGAGGGGTGAAAATTGAAGGTAATATGTCAGTGAGTCAGCTTTGTGGCCAGCTAGAAAAAAAAAAAATAATAATTATCTCATGTCACATTCCAAGAAAGCGAATCTGTTTATTATTGTTTGGAATTCCTCAAACACCTCTGTACAGGGGGGTATAAACATTTAAGCGATTTACCTGCAGGAAACGTGTGATAAGGATGCATTTTGCAATTTTGAGGGAGTGTTAATCTGCCAATGTGTTCCAAAACAGCTTGAACCAGTGTCATGTCTGATGCTAGATTGGTGCATAATCGTTGGATAATCATCACTATTACTCATCTAAAGATTGTTAGTGATTTGACCATAGCAAAATATAAAACTTTGCTTATCCTCCACTGTTACACCCAAACAACTGTCTACTGTGTCAGATATATAAAGATAATTTGGAAACCTTTGGCAATGCATTAAAATGAAAAGTTTATGTATAAATGTAGTGTTTTCAGACACTTAATTGTAATTTATTATAAAGTTGAGTAGTTTAAATGCACAATGTGCTGTTATTAGCTGAATAAGAATGCTTTTTGATCAAATTAAGTAGCATATGTACAAATTCGTAAGGATGACACCGCAAACTAATAGATAAAATATAATTCAAATGTAATTCTGAATAACACTCTACATTTGAATAATTGATATGTCTTCAACATGTTAGGCAACCCATTATATTAAAATTATTAAATTAAATTGTTCTTAATTAAAATATAAAATGTTTATTTAGGTAAATCTTAGAGGCACACACGCACACACACACACACACATACGCACACACACACACACACGTTATGTGTAATTAAATTTGACATTATTACAAAACACATTTACTTTTTATTCCGTGAGTATATTTTATTTTTATTACATTTTAATTTAATTTAATTTTATTCAGTATTGGTTGGTGTGGTCTAAAATAGGAAAAAAAAAAAAATCTTGTTTTTCCCAAAGGAACGTCAGTCATGCAGGTTGTGTACAACTTTATTTCCTATATGGCTGATGAAATATTTCTATATTATGTCAATGCTGTCTTTTGGGTCTATGTGGAATATTGTGCTTCATAAAACCAGAATACAGTGTCATCAATGACATCATTATTCCACTTTGAACACTGAATTTTGCATGTCATCTTTGTTATTCTCTCTCTCTCTCTCACACACACACACACACGCACACAGTGACCAGTTTTGGTCAGGAAAGTCTTATGGCGCATATAAGGTGTGAAAGTGCAGTAGAGCAGTACATTCCTGAGAGCTTCCGCTAGAATTCCACAGACGCTTTCAGTTGTTATGTGTTTGTCAGTGGCACATTCTTTCAACAAGCCACCACCATGAGTGAAAGAGGAAATGGATAAGGCGACATTGTTAGATTGTGACTGTAGAAACTGACTGAGACAGAAAAACAGACAGAAGGAGAAAGAGAGAAAGAGACTAAAATGTAGTACAAATGTACTGTGCAATCATTAACTTATTATGAAGCACAACATAATACGTTTTTTTTATAAATATTGTGCAGTGCGATTGGTTGCATTTTTATTTCCATTGGTTAAATTTAAATTTAAGTCCATAGATATCATATCTATTGAGTTCAACTGCAGAGGGAAATAGAATGATATAACGAAACAGGATGAGCCGAATCAATAAAAAAATGGATTTATCTAGAAATAAATATAGGTTTTTGGTTATCGGTCCATGATGAGAGACTCAACAAACATTTGCTTTAGTTATTGTTTTATGTTTTTGATCCCCATATTCAACAGGACAAATAATCTGTGTGGTGCCATTGTTTAGTGGACTGTGACATCACTCTGGCATTTCCTGCCCCCTACAGTGAACTTCTTGGTGTTTAATATTTTTCCAGTTCATAGGGGAAACAAGTTAAATGTTAATTTTGGTTTGGCCAAGAAAATCAGTCATGATATTTATTTAAGAATATCAGACCAATACCAGCTTAAAGTCACAATTATTGTAATAGATATAATGTATGCCAGTGCATTGTCATGGTTTGCTTGGTTTTATATTTTCAATGCAAATCCATACAACTAACTAAGTACATGGATACATTTCTTTGAGTGTATTGTGATAGAATAATTATTTCTTACTCTATGTCTTCTGTCACTGAACAGTATATTTTATATAGTCATAATATGGGAAATGTCTGAAAGATCACTTGGAACGGCAGATAATGCTTCAAGTGGTCATTTCCTTTAACAAACTGTGTACATTTTCAGTGTGCAATAAAATCTCTTTCTCCAGTTACAAGATTTTGCATATTAGAATCAGTGACATTTGTTATGGTGCTGATAGGATTAATGACAGACAAATGGTCCTGTCATTACCCTCACTGATGGGGTTTAATGTGTCATTTGCATGTTTAGTGAATGTTATCTCATTTTTCTCAAGGGTAAATGGGATAGCTTTCATGCTTACAGATAAGCAAAATGTCAACCAAGTCACATATAATATGAGTTTATTTGAAATTTTTTGATCATTTTCAAATATCACATTTTTATGCACACAAGAGTGCAATTGAAAACTAACATGAAAATCACAAAAAATAGCTTTATTAAAAAAAAAAGAAAATAGTTTTTAAGTTCAGAAATCATGTTTTACATTGAGTATTAAAGAATACAAGATAGGTCGATAGATAGATCTCTTTATTTATATTTGTTTCAAAATTGCAAAGGAAATTAATTAAACATTGATAATAATAATAATTTTAAGTGAGCAATGTTATAATTACAATATTATTATTTTTTAAGGATCATATGACATTGAAGACTGCAGTAATGATGCTACAAATTCAGCTTTCACATCAGCAATACATTTATTATATTCAGTTTTGTCATTTCAAAATAAAATGTATTAGTTCATAAATCCCTTCTATCACTTAACCCATGCTGTATAATCTGCAGTCCTGGCCTTAAGTGGATATCCTGGATCTTCTCTATCAGTCCTGCTTTTTCCTGCAGAAGGTTTGTGGCTAGTGGAATGTATCGCTGGACACATGCAAAACATGCCATTAAACGCTATCTGCTTTGATGATGACAGCATGTGGATGTCCCTGTATGAGGAAAAAAACAACACTTTCCTGTTTCTGTGACTCTGATTTATCCAGTGGGAGTTGATGACATCACTGTCTGTTCCAAATACTTTTTTTTTGATTCCTCATTCCTGAAACCAATCAGGAGACAGTAATGTCTGGACTCCCTGTGGGAGTCACTGTTGTGTAATAGGGAATGGGCGGAGCTTATGAGAGGATAAATGGAAGGCGGGCAGGTTGAGTTGAACACAAGCACCTGTCAGTCTCTCACTGTAGACACTAACTGTACTGAACAGCATCACTCAACTGGATTTAACAGGCGTGTGAAACTCTACAATGGCTTTTACACTTCAGGCTGCCTTGGTCTTAGCTACACTATGTGTCCTGCAGCAAGGTAAGACACCTGCTTATTCATTTATTTGAAAGAAAATTCTGTGTTCTGTCTTCTAGTGTGGGTCACAAATGTATGAACTGCTTTCAGTTTTCACAGAATGTGTGTTTTATGTTGTGTGGCTTAATTACGGATTGTTTTGTTTTGAGAAGCCATACAAACATATTAGATTTCATTTGTTTTAGCCTGATGGCAATGAGACAAATGGAGAGTTTGCTTATCTTAGATTTTCAGTTTCACACTTACTGTTGAAAGCTTTCCATTGCTCAAAACAAAATGACAGTTTAAAAGGTTCTTTAAATTATTCAAATGTGTTTTTTTAAGGGAAAAAGGCATGCATTTTTTAGGACGCAATGAGCAATCTGCAAATAATGATTATAATGTCTTTTAAGACATTGTTTTATCTTGTACTACATGACTCCACTAGTGGGCCTCTGCCAAAACTTAAAACACAAAAGAATTACTTATGACATATTATCTTTACACATAAGTGTGGCGGTTATTACTCAGTCTCATATCTATATAGAGTAATGTTTTATATTGTATATGTATCTGTAGTATTTGTGTATTTATCAGATTAAGTGGAAATAAAATCAAAGACTTAATATAGATTCATATAGAATAGATAAGCCACTCTATGCCGTAATATATACTGTATACACATTAAAATAACAAACACATTACAGTAAAATGAATATTAAAAAATATTAGTTACACCACTCTATACTGTAATAAAAATATTGTGTATAGATATATTTATACATTTTTTTAGATCCAGCATAAGTTAAATGACAAAAAAAAAAGTGAAACTCAAAGAAGTCCATGCAAAACAAAACCGTGTACAGATGGAGTTTGAATAGCAGAATCACTTTGCTCTCACCTGTAAAAATAACAGATGGTTTTAGTCACAGATTGTATACAGATTGATTTAGTCATAAAATGTCAATAAAGCTGGCAAAAATCATTTTGTGAACACGTTTAATCATACATTTTTGTGTGTTTCTATAGGGTTTGGATACCCACTATCTAAACAACCTGAAGCATCTAGCAATCCACCTGCTCTCAAACGCATCCGTACCAAACGATGTTCCTGTAGTAGCTGGTTAGACAACGAGTGCATCTATTTCTGCCATTTGGACATCATCTGGGTCAACACACCAAAGTAAGTGTTTCTCTAAAGTCCAGTTAATTTTAAAAAGAAACCATAATTCACAATCACCTAATTCGAAACTTACTGGCTTGGAATTTGGTTCCTAATATGTCATTGATTTTCAAAGGGATAGTTCATCCAAAACTGAAATTTCAGTCATCATTTACTCTCCCTTCACTTGTTCCAAATCTGTTAGAATTTATTTCTTCTGTTGAACACGAAAGAAGATATTCTGAAGAAAGCTGAAAATCTTCTTCCTATTAAAAATACTATGGAAGTCAAAGGTTACCAATTTTAAACTTTCTTCAAAATATTTTCTTTTGCGTTCAGCGTAAGAAAGAAACTCATAAACGTTTATAACCACTTGAGGGTGAGTACATAGTGAGGAAATTTCTCATTTTGGGGTGAACTATGCCTTTAATATGTTGTTGTTTTTTTGTCACTTATTCATCTCTGTTATTTCCTTTTTACAACAGTAAGATCACTCCGTTTGGTCTTGGAAGTCCTCTGTCCCGTCGCCGGCGTTCCACTGGTAGATGTGAATGTGTGAATCCCGCTGATCGTACCTGCTCCAGTTTTTGTCACACCAGGTGAGCTCAGACTCTTCCCGCTCCACCCTGAAGATCAAATCAGACAGATATGTGTCATTTTGTCTGTCACGGATGCCGTAAGCATTCATGTGTGACGTGTGGAGATCCGGGCAGCTTGTGTGGGGGGTTTTACCAAGCATCCTCATCCCTGAGATAAAAAGAAGAAAAAAGGATAGAGAACGAGAAACTGTCTAATGGCTAAAGTAGTTTGAAAGCTTTTTTCTGTTTTGTGTGTGTGTCTGTGGGAGAGATATGGGTTTTCTTTTTCTTGTGCCCCTGGGATTGCAAGAGCATGTCATTGAGATGTTTATTTTTATTTTTATCTGCAATCATCAGTAAAAGTTTGAACACATTTGGATGACCATATTTTTACTGGTGAATTCAGTATCTACATTTATTCTCAAATTTTGTCTGCAGTTCTGAAGATCCAGATATGGAGTTTGTGACTCAACTTGCTGACCAGTCAAATCACGTGGACAAAACTGGTGATCATCTGCTGTCATCGCTCAGGTAAATCTTACTGAAAGCAAAGTTTTTTTTTTAGTTTTTTTTTTAGATATCAACCTCAAATCTGGAACCCACTTTGTAACATGTTATATAAAATTTTTAATTTTGAACAAATTGAACAAAAAATTGCTTTTTTAATTTATTAATATATATATATATATTTTTTTTACATATTTTGTCTAGTTGAAATGATTAATACAGCACCCAAATTAAATCTTCTTAAAAGCTAAAAACAATAATCTTCCAATGTAAACATTTTTAATAGAAATACTTGCTTTGGAAAACATATTTCATACACTCAAAAAAATGACATTTGCTGTTTGTTTAAACTACTTATTTGAAATGAGCTGAAACCACAGAATTCTTGAGGTTTTTTTGGGACAACTTAATTGTTTAATGTTCATTCCACTTAAATTTGTGATATTAAACTAATAAACTTACTTATTAAACTAATAAGTCAATTTAATTCCTTCATTTTGTCTCAACACAAACCAATTGTGTGGAACCCAGCATTTTTATTTACAGTGTATTAGACTTGAAAGTTATATTTTTGTGTTTGTTTTCATAACAATGTACACTTCTATGCACTTTTACTATTTCATTTCCCTTTTTAAAAAACATTTTTTCAGCCCAATAATCAAAAGTGGTTAAATAGTAATAACTGTATTATAACTACTGCATTACTAAGCACCATATTAATTACAAAACTAGTACAATAACAAGTACAAAATGTAGTATCTCCTAAAAGTACTATAATATTTATTATTTAATTAGTGATTCCATTTACATTTTTGGGTGAACTATCCCTTTAATGTCTATATCAAAAATGAACATACATCACCACATGCTTCAATTAACATTATGTCTTGCTTTGCGACTAAATAGTGTGTCATTTTCCTTATTGCAGGAGGGCGGTAAAAGACAACCTCATGACAGCTCCACGATTTGCTTCACCTAAGAAGAAATCCAGAATCATCTAGAGAGAGTGAGAGAGAAAGAAGAGCAATGATAGTAGAAGTGAGCTTCTGAACAAAATCAATCCTGGATGAAGAGGATCTGCCTCTCGAGAGGAGGACAAAAGCATGGTGGATTCTCAGAATTCAAGATGAACTGAACCACTGAGGCACAAACCCTCAGATACTTCAGTTGAGCTGGAGCCGAAACCACTGTTCGCTAAAGTGCAAAGATAATTTATATGGTGAATAGAAGGACAGATCCACTTCTACACCAGTGAAATGGTGGCATATGCCAGATGAGTGGGTTACATTTAGTTCTGAAAGGCTTTCTGAAAGCCTAATCTCATTTTTTTGACACTAAATGTTCAGTAAAAGGTTATTTTAGTGTCCTTGTTACAAATTAGTTATGCATACTTAAATGAAATAACCTTAAATCAAGCCATAACCCCGTATACGTTGTTAGTTAATATTACTTAGTACTTAAATTACTGTAAACTGTAACAAGGAAACAGAAAAATGCTTTTTTTTTTTTTAATAACACTCATTATTAAAGTTTTCCTCTGTATCAGAGATAGTACTATTATTTATTTGTGTATTTATTTATTTATTAATATATATGAATTTATTTATTTTATTTTTATTTGAAGTTTAGTTTTATCATTTCTATGATCAGTCACTCAAGAAAATCTCTAAATGTATTTTTACAAAATGAAAAGATGCAAGATGTAGCCACGAGGAATGTTTATCTGTTTTCTTTTTTTATGACTCCTTCTTCCCTCCATGCTTTCCCCTCATTTTCCCTTGAGTGAAGGCGGAAGTATTTATTGCATACTTCCAATAGGGTGTTTTTTTATTGTTCAGATACCAGCAGGTTTCAATAGCTCAAAGCTTGCCAAAAAATGCTGTTATTGTTTTTCCAAAAGTGCAAACCGGCTGTTACTGTCTGGTCGTTCATTATGTAAAAGACTGTAGAACTACTGCATTCCCATTCCAAATTAAATGGAATATATTTAAATTTATGCTTATTTTACATACTATTGACTACTGAATTTTGACTACTGCAAAATATATGTCATTATGCTACACCTGTTCATGTTTTCTAGAAGAAGAAGAAGAAGAAAAAACTACTTCACAGATACTTGAATGTTTAAATGTTAAATTGCTTGCATCCATTTTGTTGTTGCTGTTGTTGTCTATTTAATTAATTTAATGAAATCTATTTTTGTATTACTGTATCTTTTAATAAACAAACACATACTTTCAAATAACAGAATAGTCTTTTTTTTTTTTCATTTTGTTGGATTAAATTGTATTACATTCACTGTAAATAGCAATAGTTTACTTTCTATACAGAAAAATGTGACCCGTTCTTTTAAAAGTGATGACAATAGTTGGCTTTACTTAAAAAGTGAGCAAATTCGTTGTCTTAAAATTATTAAATAAATGAACTACACTGTAAAAAAATAAAATAAAATCCATAAATTAAGTTTCCTGTGTTGCATTATGGGACTTTTATTTTTCCTCCAACACTTTTTGATGTTGAAAAGGTGGAAAATTTGATTTTTAATTGACATTTTTAATAGTTTGAAGTGGTATATTGTCTGCATTGGTTTTGTAATATATAGTACAAAGTCGTGGTAACAACCAGTACATTTTCTGTTGATTTAATTCTATATACATTATACAATTTTGTGAAGGTTGTTGTTGTTGAGGGAAAACAAAATCTACACTACAAAATTACATAGCCCTGTCTAAAAAGATGTTTGCCTTGAAGGACCTGAAAGACTTGTTGGGATAAATGGAACCATGAGTTCTGCTGTGTTTGTTAGTGACCTCAAGCTGAAGCAAACTTAAGTTCTGCAGAAAGACAATAATCCAAAGCACACCAGCAAGTCCACTTCTAAATGAAATGTATAAAGAAAAACACAATGAAGACTTTGGAGTGGCCTAGTCAAAGTCCTGATCTGAATCCAATTGAGATGCTGTGGCATGACCTTAAAAAGGCAGTTCATGCTCAAACACCCTCCAATATGACTGAATTACAGTAATTCTGCAAAGATGAGCGGACCAAAATTCCTTCACAGTGCTGTAACAGACTCTTTGAAAGTTATTGAAAACACCTGATTGCAGTTCATTTTCTCACATGGCAATATAGTTTTCCTTAATAATAAAAAGCTAAAATGTGTTTACTTTGTGTTTTCTTTGACTAATATTTAAATTTGTTTGATGATCTGAAACATGAAAGTGTGGCCAACATGCAAAGAATAAGAAATCAGTAAGGGGAAAACACTTTTTCACACCACTGTATTCTTTCTTATACAATCTATTGCTTTAAACTTCTGAATTGTCAATAAAAGTCACTTTGTTAAACTGCAGAGTTGAATTTTCAACATCAAAAATCGACAGAGATCAACTTCATGCAATTCAAATAAACAAAAAACACCCGCGCAATACATATACAGTAACTGTTCATTATCAGATGTTCTTTTTCAGTGTATGTGCATAATAAAAAAAAAAAGTTAAGTCAATTTAACAGTTCCAATTTTTAGTACAACAGTTTTAATCTCTTTCTTTTTAAAGTAAAGTCAATTTGTGCTTTAAAGGCAATAAGTTTACTCCTTTTTTCAAGTAAAGTAACTAATCGCTTTTTATTGTATTGTATCACATCCAATACTATAAATCCAGAGTAAAATGTCACTCCTACACAACATAAATCTATCATAAAAAATAATGTAACACAATCTCATAATGACAGATGAATTCATGCATTATTTGTTCTGTTCACTTGTGGGTTGTAAAAGTATGAGCAATACACTTTCAGTAGCAAATACTGGTTTATGTGTTTTCTGAGGTGTGTTGTATGCCAGTTGTACTGTCTGCAAAACCACATGGGACAAATTAATATACAGTAATATAAAATAAAATATGCCAAAAAAATAAAAAGTATAAATGATGTTATATTTGTCATATGTTTATATTTATGATTTTCTTCTTATTATTAATACTTCTCTTATTAGTCTTAATAGTTGGATGTATGAGTGAGACTAAAAACATTTATGTTGGTTCTTTTTTTAAGCATTGTTTGACAGTTGTCCGAGACAGTATTTTATCTTGTGAAGATGTGCAGTCTCTTTGTCTGCCACCCTATTCAAGCTGCCCAAATGTTTACTCAGTACGTGCAGTTTTGAAATTCCAAGGAACATTCAATGTATCCGTAATGCTGAGGAAAGTCACATTACACGGGCTGATCTATAGAATTTGGCTTATATCAAATTTCTTATGTAAAATGTTTAAAATTCTTTACATAATAATTAGGTTAGTATGGAGTAATGCAAATACACGATAACTGTAACTATAGTTTCACTCAGAAATAGTTTTGTAAAGGCAATAGTTCATCAAAAACTGAAAATTATGTCATCATTTTCTCACCCTTCACTTGTCACAAAGCTGCTAAACACAAAATAAGATATTTTTAAAAATGTTGGAAACTGGTAGCCATTGACCACTATAGTATTTGTTCAGTACTATGGATGCCAGTGGCTACCAGTTTCTAACATTCTTCACAATATCTTCTTTTGTGCTTAATAGAAAAAGGAAACTCACAAAGGTTTGAAACCACTTGAGGCTGAGTAAATAGTGAGTACATTTTCATTTTTTGGTAAATTATCCCTTTTACACATTCAATTCAATTCAATTCATGTTTATTTATATAGCACTTTTACAATGTAGATTGTGTCAAAGCAGCTTAACATAGAAGTTTTAGTAAATTGAAAATGTGTCCGTCCAGTTTTCAGAGATTAAGTTCAGTTTAGTTCAGTTCAGTGTGGTTTAAATTTCAATGCTGAAAGTCCAAACACTGAAGAGCAAATCCATCGATGCGCAACTCCACAAGTCCCAAACCAAGCAAGCCAGTGGCGACAGTGGCGAGGAACAAACTTCACCAATTGACGATTGAGCAAATTGAGCACATGAGCAAATTCAATCATTTAAATTGAAATTATTACAAAATCCAACACTTTGATTTAAAGGTTACATTTTGAAGAATGATGTCTGTAAAATGGTCTGTAATAATGATTGTTTCATTTACAACTTCAATTCAATACTATTTCAATATTAATTTAAATATATTGTTAAAAAATCTGTATATCGTAATGTATAAAAGGTAGGTATTACACTGAAAAAAATCTTGTTTCTTTTGGGACAACTTAATTGTTTAATGTTCAATACACTTAAATTTGTAAAAACAAATAAGTTAACTTAATTCCTTCGTGTTGTTACAACACAAATCAATTGTGTGGAATCCAGTATTTTTTTTTTTTTACAATTTTAGGTTACAGTTTTTACAGTTTAGTTTTAGACAAGTTTAGTTAACCCTGTGTACAATAAGAATTTTAGAAGTAAGGTTTAAATAAGGTAACAATTGGTTCATGTCTATTTATTTAGTAACATGAACTACACTCGAAAAAATGACATTTGCTGTTTGTTCAAACAACTTAAAATGAGCTGAAACACAATTCTTGAGTGTTGTTTTGTTTTATGTTCAATCCACTGAAATTTGTAAAAACTAATAAGTTAATAATACTAATAACTTATTAACTTAATTCCTTCATGTTGTCCCAACACAAATCGTTTGTGTGGAACACAAGTGCAGGGAAAATGGGTATATGGCATATGGCAACAACGTCCAACAGTGGATCTAACTTAGAAATTTCTAATTTAGAATTTTCCCTATAATTAATAATTTTGTTGTTTGAAAGGATTTAATTGGTGTTGCAGTATTATAAGCTTTAACACAAAACTTATAAATGACACCTTATACATACTTTCCAACAACTGATATTCCAACAGCTTTAATTTATTCCAGTCTTTTTTGCTGAATATTATTGAAAACAAACATAATGTTGTATTATCATGTATACAACATACAGTAAATATAAATATTTTCTCCAGTAAATATTATAACAAATAAATAACAAGTCTAATATATCCAGATGCATCAGAATAATGTAGCTACTAGCTAACAATGTTTATATATCATTCTATATACTATACTACGCCTGTCTTATATGCCTCTGAGCTAACTTACCTGAACTGTCTGCATCACTGCTCTTATCGAATGTCCAATCTACATCATTCTCATGGTCACTAAAACCCATCTCATCCTCACTTTCATCTACAGGAAGAGCCAGTTCTGTCCTTTTCTTCTTTCACTTACCATAGAACATGGTGGTGCTCGCTAATACACTGTTCTCTGTATTTATATCTAATCAAAAGTATTGCCATTCAACATTGATTTTATCCATAATTAAAATGCCATTACCATATGAATAATCAACATTATACTACAAGCATTCATGTTGTTATTATTACAACTTAAAAGATCACAGCTGATCTTGCTAGCTAGCTAGGCTATTGCAATATTGCACATTCCACTATTGGACAATGTTGCCATTTGGCAACACATACATTTGATCGATTTACAAAAAACTAATTTGATAAAAACTTTTTTGAGTTGTAAATATGTCATCACAACTCACTGGAGGTGATGTTTTAGATTTTTTTGTGGATCTGACATGAGTTGATCCTTTGTTTTTATTGACGTTTACATTTGCATTCAGCAATTACTCACAATAAACACCAGTCTGTCAGAAATCGCGCCACAGTAAAACATTGCACGTCATGTGACTTAACCAAATCATTGGCTAAGCTAAGGTCTTCTCTTTCCAACAAAAAAATTAGAACGTTGGTCTTAAAGAAACAGTGGCAGGGAAATGAACATAAATAACATGTTGCCATATGGCAACACCATGCGGTAGAGGGTTAAGTTGTTTAAACCTTCTTAATTTGTGGCATATATTTATTTATTTATTTTCCTCATGTCACGTTCAGGCTCCAACCAAGACAGCAAATTAAGGGGGATATGAATTCATTTACAGTATATGCAACTAAGTCAGAAATGCTGGTGCAATGTATATTTTCTCCCTCTGTCTCTTTTTCTTTCTTCAGCAGAGATGAAAGCCCCTGTGCTCACACAGCTCTTTGAGAGTAAACAGCTGACTAAGTGTAAGAAAAAACAGGATGTCGTCTGCACATTCCCGCCGCATTCCTTCAGACGTAGTTAACAAACTACTAGGGAAGAAATGGAAAAACACTCAGCCAGAGGAACTGGTGCGGCTACAGCGGAAACTGATTACTGACTAAATTGTTGTGGTTGTCATAACAGTGTGGGCTTTGTTTTAATCTTTCCCTTTGTGCCCTTTAAGCATTTCTGTGTTGTTCAGGCCATTAGCAGTGGCTGCAGGTGCATGTGTATCTGCAGATCTGCATGCATTCATTTTTCAGGAGACTTAAAACAATGCTAGTTAGTTGATCTTAAATAACAATGAACTGTTAATTTGTTATGGTATATATTAATCCTTATTAATCTTAGGCAATGAAAATTACTAGTTACTGAAGAAACTAGTTATTGCAACTGTTCATGTTAGCGCAGATTCATTAAATGATATTAACAAATTTAATTTAAGTTTGTTTGGAGATGTTTTTTGGCAATAGTGAATAAAAGCTCAAATGTTTGCATGCCTGAACAAATTAATCATTGATTGTTTACAGTTTAATTGTGCACTAAGCAATATTTGAAAAAAAAAAAAAAAGAAGAAGAAGTGTCAGCCGAGACCCAAAACATTTTGCAGTGTATTGAAACATCAAAAAGGAAGGGTCCTTTTCAGGTTTGGGTGTTTTTGTTGTTGTTTTGGTGCTTTCAAATATGAACACTGACAAATTTCACTTAGTGCACCTTTAGTGGAGGTCACTCCCATAATTCACAGTGAAAAAGTGAATTGTAAAATAAAAACCACGAATGAACAGTACAAGGTATGTTGAAGGAAACAGTAAATTTATCTCATATAATCTCATATATATAATCTCTTATGCTTACATGAATGATATTTTGAGTCAGTTTCACAAACAGGGCTTAGTTTAAGCCAGGACTAGGCCCAAGTAAAATTTCATGTTGTTTTTTTAATGCCTTAGGAGAGTTCACAACTGGTGTGCATCTTCAGGCAAAACACTGGCATATTTTAAGATTTGTCTGTGCAAGTTATTTTTAGTTAAGACAGCTCAAGCATTCCCTTTACTCCAAGACTAGGCTTAACCTAGTAGAATTTAATCTATACGGTTCACCCTTTGGGTCAAAAAAGACAGGGCTTCACTAAACTTCTAAAATAAAACAGCTTAATTTAATTTCAATGATCAGATCTATTTTATGTATGAAGAAACAATTAGTGTCTAACAATGTCTAATTAGTGGGCAACAATCAACTTTGACTAAAGTAAAGTGTATATTTTCTAATGCTAAAAGTACTTGCAAAAGTGTAAAACGTTTTTAGCAAAACAGTATTTATAAAAGTTAAAGCAGCAGATTCTCATTGTGTGTGTGTGCGTGTGTGTGTGTGTGTGTGTGTGTGTGCGTGCGTGTGTGTGTGATTCTCTCGCAAGTGCCATTTGTGCCTGCTCTTCAAGCGTAAATCTACCAGAGGCCGCTGCCGACTGACTGACCGATCGACTGACCCACCCTTCTTCTTCCCTAAACCCAACCGATAGTGTTGTACCCTAACCGACCCTAAATGTGTATAGCCTTCATGAAGATATGAATAAAGAAAATTCTTCATTTTTTTCTAATGTTTGGGTCATTTTAGAAACAGTCACCAAATTTCAAGATGAAAAAAAACATTGTTTAGGGTTTTTTCTGCTGTTAAAATGGGGCCTGGGTCATTTTTGACCCCTAAGTCAACAGGAGGGTTAAGCTTTGTCTGTGAAACCGGGGGTTATATGTCTTAATATTAGGTTCAGTGGATGGGGTACTAACGGTCCCATTATCCCATATTAAAAAAGAAAAAGAAAAAAAAAGAGCAGACTATGTCAGAAAAGTAGGCTAGTGCATATGGAGAAAAATACCATCATCATCGAGGTATTGTGCAAACACTGTAGAAAATGCTAGGTTTTCATGTCATCTCAACACAAATTGATTAAGTTGACTTAAGTTGTATTGAACATAAAACAATTAAGTTGTTTCTGAAACAAACCTCAAGAATAGTGTTGATTCAGCTCATTTTTTAATAAGTAGTTTGAACATGCAGCAAAAATAGAGCAATTGAGAGCAATAACAATGTTTATTCATTGATAATCTGCTCTTTGATCATATTTTGTGAGAAAAATGAAAGGTATTTGTGTTTTACAGTCTCCTAGTATTCACTTCACCTTCAAACTACAGTGAAACCTGTGAAAGTATATTCTTGTGGTTTTCAAGAAACATATTTACAATAAATACAGCTTTGGCATCATTGAGATGTTCACAAAAATAATAAAACTGAAAAGTTATTTCAGTTAACTTATTTTTACCTTAAAAAGGTGAAAGTCGAAAAATGAACTTGCACTGTGAGTGCATCAGGGCCTCCAGGGTTTAAGAACAGCTAGCCAACATCCAGCCGTCTGCTTTCTTAGAACCCCCAAACAAGTCTGCTGTTCCCAGACAGTATCATGTCTGGACTTGAGGCATATTTGAGAATTAGAGCTGGAGATGCAGATCGCAGTGAGTCTTGTGTTGTGGCACACGTACAGCAGATAGCCTAAAGTGATAGACAAACTCCCGACCCTGCAGAAGCTCAGACCTTCTTTATAAACAACCTTCAGCAAGCTCTGTAAACAGTCAAATCTGTCACTTTAATTGCATGGATCACTATCTTAATTTCTCATTCAAAGCTGACAGTGATAACCATCTCTGGTTGACCCTGATCCGCATACCAGAGAATCATGGGAAACCCAGTGACCCCTGGTGCGAGACGGAGGAATCTGCCTGGATTAAGCGAATGCAGGGAGTCACGTCTTCTGCGAGCAGGTGCATGAAGATACAGCTGTTGACCGCAGATGCAGTTGTTTCCTACAGCAGGTAAATGCTAGGCTGAAGCAAACATGTTTTTCTGGGAAGTCGTTATACTGCAGGTCGGGAAAAGAAGGATTACTATGGCAATTGTCTGTTTGAATCAGGAACCGAGGAATTCTCATGGGAGTCACGTAAGAGAGTGTTTCCTCAGGGGATTATATTATGTGTTTTGTTGAAGGATAAGAGGTTTCTGCCTTCTTGGTGTGTCTAAATACAACTCCTTCCCAACATCACAAAGCCAAACACACTTTTGTTTTGAGAGGTGCTCAACTTCAAAAGCACAGAGAGTTGCACTCAAAACACAACAGATGTTAGAATAGTAGACTATTTCTGAATGCTGGTTGACACAGAATTGTGCGTTGAATGTCAAAAATATTAACCTTGAAAGAAGATTAGAAAATGGATTGTTAGTGTTTCTTTAGTTTAGATTGTTAGTAATCTTTAGCAGAATTACAACTCAGACAAAAGAAGCAATCAAATCAACAAAGAACAATAACATAACATGTGCGATGCCAAGTTGTTGGTTTAATGCATTACACAGAGCAAGTATTTTTTTAGAGAGACGTGAATAGAAAAATAAAAGAGTGTTAGAAAGTCAAAGCAAATATTTAATATATAGGCCTACATACATAATATTGACCTTATTCTTTCACATGCAATCGGGTGCAGGCATTAGAACTGTAATGGCTCAAGTCTTCTGGTCTCATTTACTTTCATTAATGTTTAGCCATAAACAAACAGCTCATTATGCTGCTTGATGTTGCAAATTTGTATTTTATTATAATATTTAAATTTTATTTTGATGCATCGTCATAAACACAATTGTTTGCAGAGCAAGTAGTTGACTGTTGCTGTTTGTTATTCCTAGTCATTTCCCCCATAGGCAAATGAATTGGAAACTCTAAAACAATCAGAGAAAGAGCTTAGAATAAGGTCAATATTGTTACTTCTATTTATTACATGACTCTCTGGAATACTTCATTTTGATTAGTCAGTCACAACATTCCGATATATGTTATTCCCAGATAACAACAACACAGGCTCATCCAGGTGCTTCGAATCATCATGATCGTTAGTGAAAACGTTCACATCAAAATGATATGCTTGTTTGTCACAAACAGTTTTGGACTGTTTAGCACCATCTTATGACTGAATAATACATTGGATAGTGTTTGCTCCATTCAGCCGTTTTTGTTTCTGTAAGCTTAGCAAGTATCTGTGTAATAAAGCTTTGCGTCAGGCTGCTGATAAGCCTATCGGGCTTTATTCTGCAATAACAACCTGGATGTACTTTATCCCTTAGTTAAACATGGATGTCATGTACTAAATATATTTTTATTTACATATTTTTTAATAATGTAATTATATAGCACATTGAATAGATTAAATCACAATTTAATTAATTATAAATATTAAACCGGCGACGCGGTGGCGCAGTGGGTAGCACGTTCGCCTCACAGCAAGAAGGTCGCTGGTTCGAGCCTCGGCTGGGTCAGTTGGCATTTCTGTGTGGAGTTTGCATGTTCTCCCCGTGTTCGCGTGGGTTTCCTCCGGGTGCTCCGGTTTCCCCCACAAGTCCAAAGACATGCGGTATAGGTGAATTGGGTAAGCTAAAATTGTCCGTAGTGTATGTGTGTGTATGAGTGTGTATGAATGTTTCCCAGTGATGGGTTGCAGCTGGAAGGGCATCCGCTGCGTAAAACATATGCTGGATAAGTTGGTGGTTCATCCCGCTGTGGCGACCCCAGATTAATAAAGGGACTAAGCCGAAAAGAAAATGAATGAATGAATGAATAAATATTAAACCTTTCTTTTTTAATTTGTTCAGCACATTATTTTCCTTTCTTAGAACATTAGTATTTAAAAAAGAACTTTACAGTATTTGTTTGGATATTATTGCAAAGTATACGTTTTTATACTAAAAAACTACACTTAAGCATGTTAAGAAACTTTATCCCTCTTTTTAAAAGGGACAATTTGCCCCAATATTTCAATTACTCACACCCAAGCGGTTTTAAACTTTTGCATTTCTTACTTCTATTGAACACAGAACAAGATAATCTGAAGAATGTTGGAATCCAACAGCCATTGACATCCAAAGTAGAAACAAAAATACTTTGGAAGTTAATAGGTGCTGGTTTCCAACAGTCTTCATTATATCTTCATTCGTGTTCAACAGAAGAAAGAGATGCAAACAGGTTTGTAACAAGTTGAGTGTGAGTAAACGATGACAGAATTCTCATATTTAGGTGAACTATCCCTTTAAGTACACATCATTTAAAAATAATAATAATAATAGATTACCTACAAAAATAGATTTTTAGAAACATTTACAAAGATTTGAAGAACAATGCAACTGCACATTCAGTTCAATTAAGCACACCTCTTTTTCACAAAAGCAATATACATATATATGATGCATAGATATAAATTAAGTCACTGTTATATAATATAATTGAGACTGATTGACTGGAGTTGTGCTGTTGGGGTGTGGGTGTTGTGTACTTGGGCTCTATTATCCTCTTATTTCAGGTCACTGGTTTGTTCCACGAGCTTCTGGAGAGTTGACATTTCTGTTGAAATATTTAGGAAATGTTTAGTTGCCAAGGAGATGAATATCAAATAAATACACACCTAAACACTCACTCGATGGGTGGACAGAGCTGGACTGATGTTTCCTCTATAGCTATAGTCATAATTCAGTGGAGAAAAACGTAAGCAGAACCATTTAAGGGCGTTGTTCTGGAGCACAAACATGCTTTCCATGACATGAGCTCAGAATAATGCTTATCAAAGAAAGTTAGGACGGATAACAATGCGGTAGTAATAAAGAGGATTTTCACTATAAAAGAATGACTGAAGAATTCTACAGAAGCAGGTCCTTAAAATACAAGTGACTCATGTCACACAGAGATCAGAGATAACACCTTTCTATAAATAAAGCATCATAAACTAATGTAAAAGCTCATATAACAGCTTTCATGCAACTTAGTTATATCAGATATAGTTAAAAATGTATTTTACCCCCCAAAATTCAGTTGTTGTTGTTTTTAAAATTCTGTTGTTTTATCTTTTTTTCTGGACTGTAAATTAATAATGAATAAACTCATCTTGACTGTTATTCATATTGGATTTAAAAGGCATGTCTAAATATATGAGTCATCGAATTGAAATTTTTTTATGAGTGGTAAAAAAAAAGAACTCTATAAAATTATCTGTGTTAAATGCTGGCAAATTCACTTGCAAAGCAGTTCTGGAGATTAAATAATGTGTTCATGTACTCATACAGTGAGACAATTGTTAAATGTCATATTAAAATAGTCTTAGTCTTTTGCAGGTTTATTCAGAGGACACTCTCTGATAGCTCCTGTACATCCAGGTGATGTCTACATATTTGTGTTTACATCTGTCTCTATACATCTTTTTTTCAGATGTTATAGATAAACCAACAAGTTAGAATGGGAGGAAATATCATAAATAAGAAAAAGTTACAAATATGATTTTATCTACACTAAAAAGAGCAACAAACGAATGCCCTCCATTTTTTTTCCCAAATGACTCATCTTATAATGTTGCAAGGATGTTGGAGCCTATCCCAGTGTAGGCATAGAAACACCCTGGGGCGAATCCAATCCATCAGTCACACCCACACCTACACTCATCAAAATAAAGCATATTTACTGGGATCTGTGGTTCCAATAAACACCTTTATGTCTATGGAAATGAAAACTAATTCAACAAAATGCTCTTTGATTTAATAATAATAATAATAATAATAATAATAATAATAATAATAATAACAACAATAATAATAATAATGATAATAATAATAATAGTTTCCCAGTGATGACTTGCAGCTGGAAGGGCATCCGCTGCATAAAACATATGCTGGATAAGTTGGCGGCTGTGGCGACCCCTGATTAATAAAGGGACTAAGCCGAAAAGAAAATGAATGAATGAATGAATAATAATAATAACAATAATAATAATAATAATAAGTACCTGCTGCTCGTTCTCCCACTCCCAGTCACCACTCTCAGTTACCATCCACCACGCACCACACCCGTGAACCCTCACCTGAATACTAATCACCATCACCTGCACCTGCAATCAACACACAGCATATATACTCACCTCACTCATTCAGTCAGCAGCTGGAATCAGACATGCATGGTCCACTCGTCGTCTCTCCTGTCTTCTCCTGCGCTCTTCCATGGATGTCCTCTGCCTGTGAATGCCAATGCACCAATATAAGGGAAGTGTCTTTGCTTATGTGAGCAATAGCCTTTGAACTGAACTGAACTGAACTGATGAACTGTGTGTGTGTGTGAGATCGCTCACCTTCCTCAACACCATTCACCTACTTCACCTAACTACTATTGTGCATATCACTTGAATAAACACCCTTGAAGTTTACACTTCCTTGTCTTCCTTGTGTGACCGTGACAGGATTGTGACCAGCCCATCAAACTACCACGGCTATGGAAGCTAACGCTGCTCAGACCGGAGCCGCTACGGATCCATTCGCTGGCATGGTAAACTCTCTCCAGCAAACCTTACCAGCCGCTCCGCCGAACGCAGGAGCGAACCCCTCCTTCCATGCGAGCACGCCCCTCGCTTGACCGATGAACTACTCCGGCGAGCCGGGCACCTGCAATGGTTTTCTGCTGCAATGCTCGCTCTATATAGAGGCTAACAATCACCTATTTCCTAATGAACTCTCAAAGGTCGCCTTCATGATCTCCCTTCTTACCGGACGAGCACTCCAATGGGCGGATACTCTCTGGAATGCCCGCAGTCCGGTGGTGGCCACCTATCAAACCTTCACAGACCACTTTAAAGAGGTATTCGCAGTCTCACTTACCCCATTATCCGTGCACGATGAACTACTCACTTTTCGCCAAGGTAACGCTTCTAACCATGAATACACGCTGCAATTTCGAGCACTCGCCGCCAGTAACGGCTGGAATCAGGTGGCTCTCCTGGCAGCCTATCGCAGAGGTTTAAAACCTAGTACTCGCAAACATAAGGTGATTTATGAGGATAACGCTAACCTGGAAATCTTAATTAAAAAGGCCATCAGTATTTCCCAACACCTCTCGGCCTGTACCCTTCCCCCACGTCCGGATCATGTTCCCATTCCCAGCGCTCCTTCACACCGGAGGAAGACGAACCCATGATTACCGATTCCTATCGTCTTGCAACGTCGGAACGACAACATTGAATCCGGAACAAACTCTAATTGTATTGCGGAGAAGCGTCCCATCTAATCTCCTCCTGTCCAGTTCGTCCGCCTCGCCTAATGGTGAGTAAAGTCACTTTAACCCCTACCGTTTCGCACATTTCTCATCTCAAAGCACAACTAATTATTGATTCAATCTCTTACCCCATACATGTACTGGTGGATTCTGGACCGGCTGGAAACTTCATCTCATCTTCCTTACCAAACATAATATCCCCTCCGTAAGTAGCGAAACCCTCTTCCAAATAACCACCATACAGAACTCCCCATTAGGCGATGGTAAAATGACCCAGGAAGTCACCATTCTTTCACCACTGAATCACCGTGAAACATTAATTCTGTTGGTTTTACCCCGTGCGAACGTGGATGTCATTCTTGGCAGACCCTGGCTGGCACAACACCAACCCACGATTGAGTGGAGCACTGGAGACATCCTGGAATGGAGCTCCGCGTGCAAACACAACGGTCATCTCGCTCCCCCTGCTGGTCATGATCCAGATCTCAGTTCCCTTGAGGTCCACACCACCTCCATAGAATAATCCCACATCTGTCGACATCCCGGCCATCTACACTCCTTTCCTTGACGTTTTCAACAAACAGCGAGCAACCCAGTTACCTCTACAACGGTCTTGGGATTGTAATATCGACCGGTTACCTGATGCAAAACTGCCCCATGGAAGAATCTACCCTCTCTCTCGTCCTGAACACATCGCCATGGAGAATTACATCCAGGAGGCTCTCCATCAGGGGTTCATCAGACCTTCCACATCACCAGCAGCATCTAGCTTCTTCTTTGTAGGGAAAAAAGATGGAAGTCTTGCATAGACTATCGAGTTCTCAACGATGCAACTGTCAAGTTCGCCTACCCACTGCCACTCGTTCCAGCGGCTCTCGAAGAACTCTGAGAGGCAAAAATCTTCAACAAATTATACCTCCGAAGCACCTTCAACCTGATATGTATCCGAGAGGGAGACGAGTGGAAAACTGCCTTCATCACCCCCACGGGTCACTATGAATACCAAGTGATGCCTTATGGTTTAGCAAACAGACCATCTATCTTTCAGAACTTTATGAACGAGATCCTCCGAGACTTCCTTCACCAATTTGTCATTGTCTACATAGACGACATACTCATATACTCACGTAACTCTTCCGAGCATCATCTTCACGTTCAAAAAGTCCTCCAACGTCTCCGAAAACATCAACTCTTCCTGAAGGCAGAAAAATGTGAGTTCCATAAAGCTTCTATTTCCTTCCTCGTATACGTAATCACTGCCAACGGGGTCAGTATGGAGACCTGTAAGATCAACGCAGTGTCCAATTGGGAGGAACCCAAGACTTCTATCGACGAACCCAAGACTTCTATCGATGCTTCATACGTGGTTACAGTCTCCTCTCGGCCCCTCTAACCTCACTCCTGAAAGGCGGGTGCTATCCTGGAGTGCCGAAGCTCGTCAAGCCTTCAACTCGCTTAAACATAAGTTCACCACAGCGCCTATTCTCAGGCATCCAGATCCAACACAGGCCTTCACCGTCGAGGTGGATGCTGCCGATACCGGAGTCGGTGCCATCGTGTCCCAATGGTCTGGTGAACCCCGAGCTCTTCATCCGTGTGCATACTATTCTCGGAAGTTATCCCCAGCTGAACAAAACTACGGAATCGGTGATCGTGAGCTACTCGCAATCAAGCTTGCCCTCGAAGAGTGGAGTCACTGGCTCGAGGGAGCCCAGTTCCCCTTCACCGTAGTCACCGATCACAAAAACCTTCAGTACCTCCGCAGTGTCAAACACCTCAATGCACTTCAAGCCCGATGGTCCCTATTCTTTGCACGCTTTAATTTCCAAATCACCTTCCGACCCGGACACAAAAACCTAAAGGCCAATGCCCTTTCCCGCATGCACTTTCCTGATCCCCACGAACATCTACCAGAATCAGTTCTACCCGCATCAGTCTTCTTGGCACCCATCCTCTGGCAGTTAGATGAAGATATTTAGTTAGCCACCACAGAAGAACCGGCACCCCCTGAACTTCCTCCAGGCCTCACCTATGTACCCATCCAATATCGTCTTCCACTCCTTGACAGCACCCACACTTCCCTGGGCTCAGGACACTCTGGCAGTAAGCGAACCCTCTCATTCCTCCAACAGAAGTACTGGTGGCCAAGGACGTCACCCAGTACGTTAGAGGGTGCTCGGTCTGTGCCATCGTCACTACTCCTGCCAGAAGGTAAATTGCAACCACTGCCCATTCCCCGCCAACCCTGGACCCACATTGGGGTGGACTTTGCCACTGACCTGCCTTCATCACACGGTTACACGACTATACTAGTCGTCGTCGACCGCTTTTCTAAATCTTGCAAATTGATTCCTCTGGAAGGGCTCCCCACGGCTCTCAAAACAGCTGAAGCCCTGTTTAATCATGTCTTCCCCAACTTTGGGCTTCCCGAAGACATTGTATCTGACCGAGGACCTCAGTTTATCTCCAGGGTCTGGCGGGCGTTCTTCCAACTCTTGGGCACCACCATCAGTCTGTCTTCAGGTAACCACCCTCAAACCAATGGACAGACCGAGTGAAAGATCCAAGAGATCTCCCGTTACCTTCGGACGTACTGCACTTGCCACCAGGACACCTGGAGCCAGTATCTACCGTGGGCCGAGTATGCTCAAAATTCCCTTCGTCAGACTGCTACCGGACTAACCCCCTTTCAATGTGTCCTAGGTTATCAACCATCCCTGTTTCCGTGGACTGGCAAAGCCTCCGAAGTGCCCACGGTAGACCACTGGTTCTGAGAGAGTGAGAGGGTGTGGGACTCAGCTCATACCCATCTACAGCAAGCAGTACGGAAGTACACAGATGCCGCCAATCGTTGCAGATTACCTAATCCCGTATACCATCCAGGTGATAAGGTATGGCTCTTCACCAGAGACATCTGCCTCCGTCTGCCTTGCCGTAAGCTGAGTCCCCACTACATAGGACCATTCACCATCCACTCCCAAATCAACCCAGTCACCTACCGTCTCAACTTACCTCCTTCCTATCAGATCTCCCCCACATTCCATGTTTCCTTGCTCAAACCTTACACTGACCCAGTTCTCCCTCCTTCCACAGAACCCGAACCGCTTCTCCCTCCAGAACAAACCGAAGTCCTCGGTGACACCATCTACCGAGTCCAGGAAGTTCTAGACTCCCGGCGGCGGAACGGCCAGCTACCTCCTAGACTGGGAAGGATTCGGTCCCGAGGAGAGATCATGGACACCCCGTAACGACATTCTAGATCCGACCAGCGGCTGGAATCAGACACGCATGGTCCACTCGTCTTCTCTCCTGTCTTCTCCTGCGCTCTTCCATGGATGTCCTCTGCCTGTGAATGCCAATGCACCAATATAAGGGAAGTGTCTTTGCTTATGTGGGCAATAGCCTTTGAACTGAACTGAACTGATGAACTGTGTGTGTGAGATCGCTCACCTTCCTCAACACCATTCACCTACTTCACCTAACTACTATTGTGCATATCACTTGAATAAACACCCTTGAAGTTCACACTTCCTTGTGTGACCGTGACAGTAAGTTGATTGATTATCCTTGCTTGGAAGTTAGGAGGACATGTTAAAGTGTTCACCCAAAAATTATGTTATTAATTACTCACCCTCATGTAGTTCCAAACCTCTGAAATCTTTCTTAGTCTTTGGAACACAAATTAAGATGTTTTAGGTGAAAATATAAAACAAAAATAATGATTCATTCAACAGTTTCTTCTCCTCAGTGTCAGTATATTGCACACGTAACAGGTAACAGGTCATGAGAACGTGTTGTGCTTTTTACACCAGAGGGCACTCCACACACAACCTCTGCCTAAACTACATTGACTGTAATGCTTTGCTCATACACACCTGAGACAGTTTAACCATCCAGACTGCAGGATATTACACACACTATATAAGCACCACTTCCACTGACATCATTGTTCTGTTAAGTGTTCAATTCCAAGTGTGTGATGTCCGCGTGTACTTTTTTTTTTGGTTTTGCTCTCATTATGTACTTGGACTCTTTAATAAAAATAATTTTTAGCTGCATTTGGATCCTCCCTTTTGTTTCACCTACACACCTGGACTATGACACTCACTGGGTTCTATTCGGAAGGGCTCAGCCCTATTCTCCTAATCCCTTAGGAGGGTTCCTCTGAATAGAGTGCAGTGTGTGACACCTAACAACTACCTTGCTCAAAGGACGATGACCCAAAGTGTCCATCAGTTGTATTTTTCAAAATCCTTCACTCCAACACTACTTTGTTGTGGCCACCTTTGAGCACTTTGGTTTGAAACGACATTTCAATATGGCGGCCATGAGTCTTTCACTCTGTAGTGGCCTATAAAAAAGACGATATATCCCATTTTGAACACACCGACTGTCTATGGAAGACGAGAGAGCTCTCTCTCTCTTTATTTCACCTAAAATATCTTAATTTGTATTCCGAAAAAGAATGAATGAATCAGCGGACCTGAGCAGACTGAACTAACACTTTCAGTCTGTAAAAATATACTGAAAAATGTTACATTTGTTTTCAAATCCAGACAACATTCACAATGGCTATGCTGATTATAAACATAAATCTACAAGCAAATGTAACTGTTCATGGTAGCTAACAGTTTAGACCTTTGTAGATTTGTGCAGGAAATATGATGCTCACTTTTTTCAGGCATCGCAGTGATCATTTTTTTTCTTTTTTTTTTCCCAAGACAACTCCCTTTATCATGCATCTTGATCTTCAAAGCTTAGCAGAACTTTAACATTCACAATTCCTTTATACACTGTAATAAAAATCATATCTGAAAAACCATAACATCCAAAAAAAAAAAAAAAAATTAATGTAAGAACTGTTCACAAAAAAATGTATGGTTTTTATTCCAATATTTGGATTTAGCTGGAAACCAAAGAACTACAGTAGGAGAAAAGCCATGTCACTGTGGAGAGAAAATCAAAACTCCAAAGAGGAAGTGCTTGTGGTTAAGCTAGGACTTGAACTTACTGTGACATTAATCAAAAAGCATGGTGGCATAATTTTCATGTTAATATCAACAAGTTAAACATTATTTGCTTCCTAAAAGGTCATGTTTTACCAGAAGAATATGTTATCTGATTTCTTGTAATGTCTTCTGTTACAGGTAGCACAGGTTTCTAAATCGGTCACAGATCTTCACGTGATCACAGACAGACATTCTTCTCAGGAAGCATTTTGGGGTTTTCCATGCTTGCCATAGTTGCCTGTAAGTGAACTATGACATGATCTGGAATGATGGAATGTAAGCATTACAAGAATAGATGACATTTTGAACAGAGTATAATAAATAATTTGATGGGTATTTTGAGCTGAAATTTCACAGACAACGACTGGAGATATCAAAGACTTATTTTACATCTTGTAAAATGGGACATATGGGAGCCTTAAAGGTTTAGTTCTCTCCAAAAATATGTTACTCACCCTCATCTTTCCAATCCTCTGAGACCTCTGTTCATTTTAGGAACACAAATCAGGATATTTTGGTTGAAATCCGAGAACTCCATCATCCTCCATATCAGCAACAATCCTGAAATGTTCAAAGTCCAGAAAAGGAATCATAAACATTGCCAGAACATTTCATGTGACTTCAGTGGTTCAACTGTAATCACACGAAGCTCCAAAACCACTTTTGTGGTCCAACTTGTTGCAATAACTTATAAAAGCACTTTAGTGATGAAAGCAAGTTTAATTTATTTTTCAGATGGAAAACACTATGTTCATCATTAGACAGAGAAAACCTCAACCTAAAGTGTGAAAAGAATTATAAGTGAAAGTACGTGTCTTTCCTCACCTGCCAAGGGCAGTAGCCTTTTTCATTCCACTAAGGGAAACAGGAACATGAATTGCTCACATACAAAGCACCATTTAGTACAGTACTCGTCACTCACCAGAGAGATTTGCCCATGCAAATATGTCTCATGATCTAATCATTTATATTGTTTGCAAATATTTGAGAAATGTAGCAAAATTACAGCCGGCTTCTGTGTGTTCCTTCTTGACCTTCTTGAATTGTTTACCTGGGTCCCAGCCCTAAGAGTGAAGACCAATGCTTATCTGAAACTACTTTGGCAAAATATGGTTTCTTTCCTGCACTCCTTTTCCAGCAGATATTGTGGTCTACAAAGCACTTGCAACTTGCAAAAGCAATTGCATTTCATATACTCTTTCTGTACTTTGTTGTCAATTTTTAATTCTACTTGAGGGATTATTTAGTATTCTGCAAAATTTCATAAGCTTTGTATTTAATGATATTTATATTTAATGTCAGTTTTTTTCCCACCAATCCGCTGCTTATTTTTATCATTTCTAATTTGATCACCCCAAAGGGTTGCTGTAAATTATGTCCTTGAAACAGAAAATATTTGCATCAGTAAAATATACTTTAATACATTTGATAGTCTGTAGAAGCCATTAATATAAATTATAAACAGTTTTGAATCTAAGATCAATCCCTGTGGTATGTACATATATTTATTTATGTATATATGTATTTATGTACAATTCATGTACTTTCTTTTTTATTTCCACAAATTTCTAATTGTACTATTTCTTAAATATCTACTCACCCAGAGTATAACTCCTGTGATACCATCCCACTAGATTAATTCAGGAGGCACCCTATGCTGTCATAAATAATTAAGTGTCATCTCATTGGAAAATGACATGCAGTCTCATAATTATGACAAACTGATCTATCACTGCTCATTATATGTCACATCACTTCCTTTTGAGTCAACGTGATGTACATTTTAAAGCCTAAAATATTGTAAAAAGCTTCCAAATAAATCAGTTATATTTCCACATTCCTAACACACATGAATTAACAAATTCTTAACATACCATAATACAAACAACTCACTAGTTGACTTGAAACAACTTGATCTTGCTTGGGGTGCCATACCTCCCCTTGTGAAAAAACTCACACGCCCCCTTATTAAAAACTTTGAAGCATATGATTTCTATATTAAATACTCAACTCAGTATGAGGAAATTTTGTTATTTTTTTACAAAGGTTCATTTATTTAATGAGAGAGACATTTCAGCAGATGCACCGTTTGTTCATCCTCACTAAACTTTTATTAATCCTAAGCTGGCTAAAACCATTCATTCATTCATTTTCCTTCGGCTTAGTCCCTTTATTTATCAGGGGTCACCACAGCGGAATGAACCGCCAACTTATCCAGCATACGTTTTACGAAGCGGATGCCCTTCCAGCCACAACCCAGTACTGGGAAACACCCATACACTCTCACACTACGGCCAATTTAGCTTATTCAATTCACCTACACCGCATGTCTTTGGACTGTGGGGGAAACTGGAGTACCCGGAGGAAACCCACGCCAACACGGGGAGAACATGCAAACTCCACCCAGAAATGCCAACTGGCTCAAACCAGCAACCTTCTTGCTGTGAGGCGACAGTGCTAACCACTGAGCCACTGCGATGCCTGCTAAAACCATAGTCAAAATTAATTTTATTGCATTATTTAAATAGATGTAGTTTGGAAAGAAACTATAATATTTTTATTAAAGGTCCAACAAACCACAATAAGTCCCCAGTAAATCTGACACTGAGAATCTTGCAGGCATCGCATTTGATTAAATATTTCAAAATATTATGTCATTACAATATTACAGAGTTCATGTTTTCACTGTACACAATGGTGTTTACATCTTTTGCTCTGATTCCTGATGTGGAGTTGTGATCTAGTTCTTTTTCATTGTTGTCCGCTCTTGACCCACTGTTATATAACAGGTAAACATGCCACAATGCATCTGAGACCCATTTTCTCTGATGCCGATGACCTGGAGTTTCTATTCTATTAAACTCTCATCCTGAAATGACCCCCAGATCAAGTGTGGTGCTTTGGCAGCCTGTGCTCGCATTGGGTACACCCAGATTCCTCAGTAGCTTGAAGCCATTGTTCCATTTTCCTGTGTGACTATATGACAATCTCCAGACTTCAGATCGGCTAAATTTGGTCCTGTTTTCCACTGTTTAAAAAACAATCTTTACCCTCAAACAACATGTTATCGTTTTCCATGATGTGACAGACATCAAGGGATGCAGACACCCTTTTTGAAGGCTAGGAAAGATGACAGAATTAGCATGTAGTACAGAGAGGTCACAGTTGGATATCAGAGGGCACTGGTTTAAAAGGCCATGAACTGGTCTGGTTTGACAAGAACCAGGAACAAGAGGCCAAATGACTCACAGTAACGAAAAAAGCATGGCTTTGCTTTATTTAGCAAAAGAAGGGTTGTTTGTTGCAATGCACTTATCTCTGTTGGAACACTTTACAGCATGTACTACATGTAATACTGCATGGCCTGGAATCTCCATAGGACGTGTTTAGAAATATCATTGGGTAAGATTGGGTAAGAGCCAACATACCTGTAAAGACAGCAATTTCCCATTCTTGTCTAATAGTTCAAATGCTCCAATTCAAGTCTGAACCACGTGATTTCAGATTGAGAGAAAACACAGTCAGACATCTTTCAAAAAAACTTTTCCTCACTCCAGGCAAAATTACACAAAGCTTCCTCTCATTTACCACATAAATAGATTTAAAATTGTAAAACCGTTGCATTCAAGGCTTGCAAGAAAATTATAAGATCTTGCTACACACATCTTTTTGGAATACTTGATTCTGATTGGTCAATCCCAACAGTATATATTCTCAGATTTACTATGTCTTTGGACTTGTATATATACATATATATATATATATATATATATATATGTGTGTGTGTATATTAGGGATTAGGCCGAAGATATAGTGAGTGAGTGAGTAAGTGTGAAAATTCTGAATGTCAATGCAGGTTTGCAACATTCTTCAATATATCAATATAAATCAACATATATTATTTTGTGTTCAACTGAACAAAAAATTATAATCTAACTGTCCTATAAGACGATGAGTTCAGTTCTGGCTGGATTTGTATCCTAAAATCCCATCCTAATTAAATACCTAACACTTTATTATTTAAAAAAATAATAATACGATGACAAAGATTATGTAGCTAAATAATCCAAACTGGTTTCTTTGCTACATCCACACAATCATCATCAGTTGGAAAAATTTATTTATGAATTTAACCAAATTCTCTATGAATTGTGGTATTGTAGTTTTAGGGGGGAAATAATAGCATACAGAAAACTAACATACAACTAACATGAACTAACATAACTACTCTGAATTTTACAAAATATTTTCACAGAACATGATATTTATGGAATACTTGTGTATTTTTTGCTAAAAAAAAAATACTCATGCAACATAAGGCCATACATTTTTGTGGTCCATGGTCACAAGTATAAAGCACGAGTGCAATAAGTGATTTATTTGGTTTAAGCAACTGGCTATGCATTGCAATTGGAAAAAAGATAAGGCGCTAAAATATCCTTCAGGGGTTTAATAAAACCGTATAAATTTAAGCTTCAGAACCCAACTGCCATTTCACTGACCTATAAGCGAATCCAGATTAAATATCTTTGTCTATACTCCTTAGCCACTACAAAAAGGTTAATAATTGCTAGACACCCACTGTGACCTAAATAAATATGCAGCTAAATGATCTGTCTGTTATGACCTGTCTGACTGACAACCTGATGAGACCTAATTGAGCTGGCACACAATTATATCTGACTAGACGCCTGTTTATCATCTTACTAGAAACCGAACAATGTAGATTCGTAATAAATGTGTGTGTTTGTCAGACTTTTAGCACCTGAGCCATGCTGTTCTCCTACCCGCAAGACTCTGAGTTTGTTTAGTGTTTCTCAAAGCCATCAGTGTTAGACACAGTCACATCTTATCTGACATCTTAAAACTGCAAATACTTGACTATATTACACATACACTACCTGCAGCAGGTAACAGTGCGTCCAGTTTCCATCCAATGAGTCAAAGAGAACAAAATTGTTACTTCCTGATAAGCTGGTGCCAAATATCAAAAAGAAAAGTGCAATGTTCTGTAGTAGGAGAAGCCACTGTGGGCCTTTTTTTCTTATATTACTTATGCCTCAGAAGGCAAAGACAAAACACACTGAACACAAGGTGACTTTTGGAGACACAAAACCACTTTGATGATGGTCTTTGGCTGAGGGATTTTATAATGAACAAAACACAGATATTTCATAATGTGGTCAGTGCATAGATTTGTCCATTAATGCCTTCCCATTGCCCCATTTTTTGTTATCACATGATCTGTTAAAACAAAATCACATTACTCTTTTTAGTGCACATGCTGCACTTAATTCTGTAAATGTGTTTCCATCGTAGCTTACATGTTTTCTTCTAATCGGAGAAAAGTTTAACCTACTCAGTTGTGCACGTAAGTTTTTTTTATGCAATTTAAAAAAAAAATGCTTTCATCTTTCCATTTCAATTAAGCATTTTTTTTTTTTTGCAACATTCCAAAATAGGCATACTAATATAGGTGGATGAAAACAGCTATTGTAGCACTTGATCGGTAGAGAGGACAGATGGATACAAGGCCTGTACTCATGAGTGTACAGTATACGTTTGTATGCTAATGCTTCTCAAAGACAGCTGATTTGGATCAACTCAGTAAAAGTTGCAAGCGATTTTTTGCTGAAATTTAGTACAGATAGCCAGTCTCCAATTCCATTCCAACTCCAAGGCTCAATTACATCACAACACTTAATTCTCTTGTCAATTTGTCATAAACTGTAAATTTGCCTTTGATTGACACTGACACATACTGGAAAGACACAGAGAGATATAAACATTAGAAGCAGATACACAGAAAGATCACTGAACATAAATAACTGTTTGAAGCTGATGGTTGAAATCCAGGTTCATTGAAAAATATTCAACATAGGCGCACTTAAAGTACTGTATGTGCTTCAGGCTTTACTTTAACATATGCTTAACTGAAGTAGGTAAAATTAACACTACAGGTAGTATGAGGTCAATTTTTTTCTGCTCCTTTACAAACTAATGATATTACACAACAACAAATAAATACCACAAAACAACTTAACAGTCTCTATGATTTGAAATCGAATAGAATTGCCTGACCTATATCCATATGGACTACTTTTCTGGCAGTGTCAGTTTGCTTTGTAGCTCACTTTGGATGATGTTGTACTTGTGATGAGAGTGCTCAGGTTCGAGTCCAATGAAGCGCAGTTCCACAAAAGAACAAAAACATACCATAAAATATTTCAAATTTGCAAAAATGCTGGGCCTAACCTAAATTGTTAACAAACATAATTAAAAAATTAAATTAATTTACTTTTACGAGTATCTGAATCTTATAGTCTTTACAACATAACTTTGATGGGACTCTTAATGTACTCTTAAGGGACTCTTAACTTGCTTAATGTATCAGTTGCTATGAGAGAAACATTCTTGTGAGAAATCAAAACAAATGAGCACAATAACTCACCAATGCAGAAAAAAAATACTGAAATATAGATGCAGAGTTACATTTACAACATACAAGCAACACCACATAATGATTAAAAGTCATGTTTATTTATTTATTTTAATATGAGCACTACTGCTTTCTTGATTTATTCAGCCATTTTTACAAATCGGGTGAATGAATGACTTTGTTCACCCAAAAATAAAAATGCTATCATCCTTTACTCACCCCTAACTTGTTAAAAAAATCTTTATGAGTTTCTTTCTTCTGTTGAACACAAATGAAAATATGTTGATGTATGTTAACTATTGACTTCCATAGTAATTTTTCTAGGCTCCAAATTTCTTCAAAATATCTTCTTTTGTGCTCAGTGGAAGAAAGAAACTCATACATATTTGAAACCACACGAGGCAGAGTAAATAATGAGGTCCTTTTAATTTTAGGGTGAACTATCCATTTAATGATTCACTAGTTAAGACAGTCTCGTCACCACCTACTGGTGATATATATTTATGAATAAATAATTAAATAATACAATCTCATAAAACAAATGATGCAGTAGTGTTTCAATGTAAATGCATTGATGCCACCACTGAGCATGATCAAACAGTCTGTGTAAATGCACTTCGGAGTCAGCTTCTTTGTGGGTTTTTTTTTTTTTGCAATGTTTTTTGTTATTCATTTAATTTTATTGGTAACAGCCTTACACTGTAGAGTTTATTTAATTATTTTTTTTATGAAGCGGAGGATGTAAACAAATGCCCTGGAAGTTAAATAAGAAGGGAAAGAACACTATGAGAATACTGCTTCAGATCTTTAAAAAAATATATTTTCAAACATATAACCTTTTTACTTGAACGAGTGAATGGCTCATTTACAAGCACATGTCAAGGATGAATGTCGAGCCCTTATAGTTTTGCTTTTTTGGAGTTTGAAAAATGCAGTCAGACCTATAGCGGCATGTTCTTCAATGAGCCAACAGTTTACACATACCAGCCTGTTTCAAAACAGTGTCTACAGTTTACATAGTCAATTACTACTGTTTACCACTGTAAATGGCTGTTTACATAGACAAATGGAACTTTATACTTTAAAATGTTTACACGAACCCCAACTATTAGGCCTAATAATTAAGCTGAAATCTTAGTTTCATTGAAAAGTCATGACTTATCTTTTAGATGTGTAATAAACCAAACTAATTTATAATTTATTTATATATTTCTGCAATTAAATACAATGTTGTTAATAAATGTCACTCATGCAGAAATGCATTTAACTTAGGTATGGTACATAGGTTGATTTTTATGTATATTCAGTGATTTAATATGCTCTACACCTCTGACTCACTGAGTAAAAAAACTTGACAAATTCACAAGCACAAAAATGAAAGCAAAAAAGTTGAGTTAAAGTGTACATTTAACGCGTTAAGGGTGCATTTAATTATAAATGTGTTCCAAAATATATTTCATTACTTTGGCAATCTATTATTTTATTTATCTGTGATTTATTGGTGTGGATACATTTTGGTTAATAAAGTGCCATCTTATAAACTTCAAAATCAACTTTTGGTAACATTTTAAAATAATGTTCCATTAGTTAATGTTAATTAATGGGATACTGGTAAATGCAATTATGTCTGTTAATTGTTCATTAGAATGGTAATGTAGTACAGTTTTAAAAACAATTTATATTAATTAATGTTAATGTATTTACTAACGTGAACAAACAAGGAACAATACATTTGTTACAGTATTTTCATCTTTGTTAATATCAGTTAATGAAAACATTGTTCATTTTTAGTTCTTGTTAGTTCACAGTGCATGAACTGAAGTTAACAAGCACACGTTTGAATTTTAATAATACTGTGCAATGAACTAATGTTGAACTACAGTATGATTATTAATAAATGCTATTGCTCATACTTAGATTATGTTAGTAAATACATTAACTAACATTAACTAGTGAACCATCATTTTAAAGTGTTATATATATCTTTATAGAGCAAAGCCAGTGCCACATACTGTATCTTCTTGTCTTTTAGGGAAAAATGGGTATTAAAAAACAGATAAAGTGAAAATAAAAACAAGGTATTTTATCACTTTAAAATCTAAGTATAGCTGGTTGAAAATGTTTTTTGTGTGTGTGTGTGTGTGTGTGTGTGGTAGATTATAAGATATCAAACCATTTAAAAAGGTCTTTTGTTACTTTCTCAAAGCATGAATTGTCCGCACAGTCTAGTTGACATTTCATCAGCCCATATGTATAAATTGTGTACATTTTAGATATCATTCAATTTAAAGTGATCCGTGGTGATTGACTACGTGCCCTTCTCCATTTTTGATACATGCCACCTACTGCACCGTCTCTTCAGACATTATGTTCTCCATCGGACCCCACGTGAACGTGTTTATCAGAGGACTTAATCAGAACCTGCATCCAGCGGTTTGGTTGTAATCCTGACGACCTGATGACACACGTCCTCCTATGTCACCTGATCTGATTGTAGCCCACAATCACACGTCATTGTTTAAAATGCCATGAAGAATTAATAAGAGTTGCCTTTGTTCATATCTCCGAGATTTGGTGTGGTTCTATAAATAGCGTGTGAAACAAAAGGCTGGAGAGAGAATCTGAGTGTGGGATGGTTAAACACATTGTTTGTGGTAAATTAAATGCTGCTTATCAAGAGCATTGAGAAGAATGTAACTAATCTTAACTCTAATGGCATTTGAGCAAAGAGTGGGGGAAACATAACATCCAAAATAACTGTATCTGTACTTTATTTGCAGTGGAAAAAAGGTCATTTTTATTAAGTTGGATTAATGCATACAGATGAGTTCAACAAATGCACACTGTATATGCAGTCAGTTACCAACGTCAGAGATTGATTATCGGGCATTGTTTAAAATCTACATTGCTAAATAAACAAATAAAAAAATAAACTAACAAATTAATTTATTAAAAAAATTAAAAATAAAGTTTGACTGTTCCACTTTCATTTCACACACACAAAACATTCATTTTGGGTACCTTTATGGTGTTTTTGGCCAGTATAGCAAAAAAAAAATAATAATTGAATGAATTAATGAGTAAATAAATAAATAAATAAATAAAACTTTTATTTTTAGTGAATTAATCGCATCTACTGTATATACTGCTACGCTCTAATGATTTGAAGTGCTTCTTTTATCATGACTTGTAAGTAACTTTTGGATAAAAGCATCTGCTAAATGACTAAATGTAAAATGTAAATGTAAAAAGTAGCATAATTTGATGTGCACAATATACAAATATCAATACGTCTGCACAACACACCGAATGGCGACAGCGAAAGTTGATTGGAATCAAATAAGGAGAATGAAGGCAACCATTATGACAAATTGCATCAGATAAATAGAGCGTATCCTGTTGTTTATGTGGTCAAACAAAAAATATAACGAATAGAACCACAAGGCCTTAAACTGTTTGTGAAACCAAAAATGTGATTTACAGTGTGAGATATGGATTGTTATGAAAAACAATGCCTCTAGTTTCCATTGTACTTCATATCACTTTGATCTGTTTCTGTATGTAACAAAGACAGGTACTTTCAGTGGGAATTAATATGTGATTCAACCCTGCTCATGCATTCTGCTGTACATTATCAGATGCTACACTGTCAGACACACATGTGTATTTATTTTTCCCTGTGAGATGGTCTCATATAGCTGTGGGTCTATCATTATTTGCAGCCCACACTTCGGGGATCTGTCACTGTCAAGTTTTCCATTCCAAATTTAGTCCATTTTCTGTTTATATTTTTTGGCCAAAGCATCACAGTTTATCTCTGAGCGGACGTAATGGTTGTCGAGCAGTCATTGTTCTGTTGTGAATAAATGCAGACTGGAGGTTATCACGTGTCCTGCACCTCTCAGCAATTTGTATTGATAATTTCTCTAAAGAAAACCCGTGAGGGAAATCCTCTGCTTTCCATCAGTGATGTAGAGAGCAATGACTATATTTTTTAAATCTGTGCTATGATGCTGGAATCTTGCAACTTATTGAATTTGTTATGCCTCAGTGCATGCTGGAAAGATTATAAAGATATATACATGTACATTTTACATATCTAAATATACCCTTAAAAAAAGTTAGCAAACTGAAATTATATTGTATAATGCTTATAGTATTTGCAAACTTAATGGATTTTATTTCTGACAGATGACTAAACTAAATTACTGTCATATTCAATTTAAATAGTTGAACATGCAGATCTTAATTTAAATTAAATTTAAATTTAATTTAATTTAATTTCCATCGGCTTAGTCTCTTATTCATCAGAAGTCACCACAGCGGAATGAACCGCCAACTCCAGCATATGTTTTACACAGCGGATGCCCTTTCAGCCACAACCCAGTACTGGGAAACACCCATACACACTCATACACTACGGCCAATTTAGTTGACCCATTCCACTTATAGTGCATGTCTTTGGACTGTGGTGGAAACGGGAGCACCCGGAGGAAACCCACACGGAGAGAACATGCAAACTCCACACAGAAATGCCAACTGACCCAGCCGGCACTCGAACCAGCGACCTTCTTGCTGTGAGGCGACGGTGCTAACCACTGCGCCACCGTGTCCCCCCCACCGTTAATTTAATTTAATTTTATTCTATTTAATTTTATTTAATAATTTAAAGTTTTGTACTTCCTAGTATATGCTATTTCATAATTGTATTGTCTTAAAATGCTGCTTAAAGGGTATTGGTGTATGTACTGACAATCAAACTGTAAATCACTTTATGGTAAACTAAACTATACTTTAGTAATTTTGTTTAATTGAAATAATATTACTGAATAGTAACAAATCCAGTTAAAATTATACTCAAGCACTTTATATGTACTTGTATGTTCATCTAAATACATCTACATGTAAAGTTGAGGTCAAAATTATTATATCAAATATTTTCCAAGTGGTGTTTAATGGAGTAAGGGAATTTTCATTGTACTTCTTATACTATTTTGTCTTTGGTAAAAGTCTTATTTGTTTTAGTTTGGCTGGAATATAAGCAGTAAAATAATACTTGACCTTAATATATATATATATATATATATATATATATATATATATATATATATATATATATATTAAGGTTTATTATTTAAGGAATAATTTCTGGATTGGCTACAGAACAAACCACTGTTGTTCAATGACATGAACTTGCCTATAAATTAATTAACTAACCTAAATAAACCTTTAAATTGCACTTTAAGCTGAATACTAGTTACAAAATAGCTTGTAAAATATTATGTAGTGTCATCCTGGCAATAACAAACGAATTTAGTTATTATAAATTAGTAAGTAAAACTATTTTTTTTAAATGTGTTGAAGAAAGCTGTTCTCCATAAACACTTGGAAATGTTTGTTTTAAATAATTAATAAATAAAAATAAATATTATTATAAATATATTATTAATAATAATAATTAATAATTAATAAAACTTTCAAATGTGTTAAATTTGTCTGTATTTTCGGTGATTGATACTGTGGGTCTACTTGAGTAATAACAAACTATAACTTTTAATGTATTTAAATATACAGTATGTAAGCTTATCTGTATAATTTAAATTACACATTCTCATGCTGAGTTCACTGGTTTTTCAGAGCGGTGACTGAAAGATAAAATTATAGCACTGGAGATTTTTCCACATTGTCCCCAGCTCTGCACAGACAATGACATTAGATGAATGAGTCACAAAGTCTCAGTCGGTTTAGACATAGATTATGACTATTCCTGGATTAAACAGCATTGTTAACAGTAAATCTCATCCGAATGTCTAGCTATTGCAGTTTTGGACAATGTTTCATAGGAGTCTAGACTTCCATATACAGCATTGATAGACCTGCTTTCACATCTCAGACAGTAAATATGAAGTGTGCAAAGAAGCTAATATAAAAAAAAAAAAAAACAGAAATACATTTATAATATACAGTACCTTCAAAGTTAAATGTAAACGGCTAATTTTCTATACATAAAATCCACAAAAGAAGATATGAAAAAATGGTTGTAGATTTCTGTCAGTGATTTTCTTTAGTTTTTCCTTTCTTTTTTCAAGATTATGAATAAACACTGTTAAGTCTCAGAGGAATGCATTGTTTACTTTAAAGTATCTGACCTGATAAGGTTGGAATGTTATATACCCCTTCATGAGTTTTTATGATATTATTTTATATCAGTTTATATGATATTAAGAAAGTGTTTCATTGTATGAGAGAGAGCACAATGGTGTCATTTGTGCACAATTGTTTCTGAATGGTTTCATGTTACTGTAAAATATGGATAACATCTAGAACAACTCTGGTACAGTAAATTGCCAGTGTGCTGACATTTTTTCCTACCCACTATCAGATTATGCTACCAATAATGTATTTGAATGGTTCTGAGGTTGGGGTTAGGGATTGGGATAAATTAGGGTAATATCGCCTCTTATCACACCACATATCACAATCTAAACTTACACTGGTAGCACA
>CAIGQV010000806.1:343525-374547 GCA_903798115.1 Danio jaintianensis | reverse complement strand
ATAATTTATGCAATATTGACATTTACAAACAAACAAACAAATAAACAATAAATAAATAAATAGTCTACCTGTGCAAAATAATGTTGACATTTCAAATAGTTGCATCAAATAATTGTTAGGCTATTATTTGTCATATATATTTTTTACTAATAAAGAAAAATAAAATACATTTTTCAATTTATTTATGCAGTGTTTATATTTAGAAAACAAACAAACAACAAACAAACGAACGAATAAGCAAGCAAAAAAGCAAGTAAGTAAGAAAATAAATAAATAATTAAACAAATAAATAAATAAAGAAAGAAAGAAAGAAAGAAAGAAAGAAAGAAAGAAATGAAGAAGGGATTTATGGTTGCAACCTGGCAACCTTATGATCTCGCAGAGAGGTTAGATCGTTCCCTTGTCACATGACCCGCCGGGCTTCCAGCCATGGAATGACTGAATGGCACAGGCTTGCAGAGGAGGAATTCCAGGTAAGACACCTGGCAACCCGTGATCTCGGTCTTGATCGGAGAAGGTAGAAGCCTCTACAGTGGGAAGCAACAGCCGCGGTCGATAAACACGAGTTGACATCGGGTTAACTAAATTAACTCAACGCACAACTGCGCCATGAGAGGACTCTGGATTAGGACATATTAATCCAAGAACATTTCGGATGTTTCTTTATCACTTCTCGTCTCATTTTCGAGAGTTCGTGGATCTGACAGAGTTTGACTGACTGACAGCCGCGAGGTTAACCTGAGGGACCTGCGTTTAAACCTCCCCACTGCTTCAGAAAAAGTTTTATGGAGGGATTTTATTGATACATTCACACAGGTAAAGCATTTTAAGTTCCACAAATGTCGGCATTAATAAGAGAATAAGTTGTTTAATATTTAGACTTGGAGTTAACGATTAGCAGCTAACTGCTAATAGCCCAACAACCTGTTGCTGTTTCAAAACATCATGAGAGAACCAGGAAATCGTAACAATAAACATTTTAATGAAGAATGTAAACATCAACGTTTTTCAGCACAAACTGCTTGATGATGGTTAATTGTGTATGTCTAGTTTTCCTATAGTTTAGTTAATTATATAACGTTATTGACGTTTTGAATCTGGCTAGCATCCGTTAAATGATTCACCTTTACATCATGTGGTTATCACTGATTTATGTTCTATAAATAAGCTAAGTTTCAATCTTATAACCTGTGAAAGAGTCAGTTTGGAATGAATTTTACGGACTAACTAGCAGTCGACCATAAATTCATTGCATTCCCCACATGGTTTCTGTTGTCCTGGGCAAGTTTCAGCAGGCACAGGTGGATTCAGATAGACACAGAAAGAACAACCGCAGGGTTTATTTTCTGCCAGAGCTACTTTGATCCCACAAAAGCAGGAATTAGCTTTAATATTCTATAGCATGGTTCTGTTATGACTGTTGTAGTTCTGGGAAGATAGAAGTTGCTTAGAGCACTGCTTTCAAGCAAATTCTGTGAAACTGAATCCAACTTTGTTGTTGCTGGTCATTTTATTTAGATTTTATTTTTTTGGACAAACGAAGACGATTGGCCTGATTTTTATGGACTCGTGGGTAAATCATAAATGAAATGTAGCAATGTGTCCTGTGCAAACTCTGCAGTGATTTTTGTACAGTAAATGGCCTAGTTGAGGCTTGACCGTGTCCTATTTAAACTCCATTCATCTTGTCTGTGCATTTAACAATGACTGTCAAACAATGAGGGGTTGTTTAGTTCATGCCAGAGCTTTTGATGCTCTTTTGGGTGATGAAGTGCACTGTGAGCATCCTGAAATCATTTAGCTGAACCAGGGTTATTAGCTGAAAATCAAACTAGTTAATGTCAAAACAACTAGAAAATGTAAACCCCTTTATAAAAAAAAGACCCCCAACAATCTGCTAATTTGCCAATACAAATATTTCTGTTGTTGTACTAAAATCACTAAAACAGGAATTAAATTAAGAAAATATGCATGTTAAGCAAAATAAAAGTGAAAATTATAAATCTAAAAATAAAAACTAATTCCAATTTAATAATAGTAAAATTGCTGAAGCCCAGAAAGATGCCAAGAAAGAACATTGTCCGAACAGTCCATGTGTCATCATGGTTCAATGGTAATTTTAGAATGTTTTTATGATGAATATCTTTTATATAATAACTTAATTTAACAGTTTATTTTCCTCAGTGTCAGTTCAGGACTACAGCAATACAGCATAGATGAGATAACTCCGAATGGAACACAGCCAGGGTCTGTGCTTCTAACTACAAATCTAGTGTTGTTGTTTCATCCACACAAGTTTGCGACGCTGTTTGCGAATGTTCGATGGAACGATAGATGAAGAGAATCACTTAACTGTTTGTAACTACAGACTATGCAACCTTACATGTTGCAGACTGTTTACATTGAGGGACAGCTATATAACAAACTGTAAATAAGATGTTATTTGAAAACCCATATGACCTACTCTTTAAGGTTTTCTCTTTAAATATGTTTATGCATCATTAGGCCGAGTTGATGGTTAACTTGAGAAGGTTTAATGGCTAATGAGAGGATTCAGACTGTGGGTTTATGTGGTTTTTACTCACAAAGGTATTTGTTCTGCTTTGCTTCTCTCTCTCTCTCTCTCACACACACACACACACAGACATTTTTTATAACTACTAATAATAGATTTTAGTCTTTTACCATGATGTAGTGAATAAATTAATACATTATTGATATTCTGCAGAATGAACTGAATGTATGTTTAAATGTATATTAGGGCTGAGCAATATATCGTTTGAGCATCGATATCGCAATGTGTAAATCTGCAATACACATCACAGGATTAGATTATTTATTCAAGATTAAAAGATACAGATATTATATAAAACATATTATACTGTATAAATAATAATGTAATATAAATATTATTATTTATATATTATTATATAATATATTTATACAATGATGACCATGTTATTTTACATTTGGTTGTTCAGATTCTGTACTTGAATATTGTTACACTCCCTAGAAAACCATAAAGCACTGTTTATTTAACTTAAATTTTTGCCATATTAATATATTTTTGTAATTAGTTATATTTTATACCAATGCACTGCATTGAAAAAGACTTGATCATCCCAGTTTATCTAAATTAACAGAATCTTTCCAAATACAGATATTCAAATCATCTAATTATATTCATATCGCAATATATATCACAGGTATATATCATTACAATAATTTGGATCATGAATCTGAATAATTTTACAGATGATTGTGTGACTCTCAAGCTCAGCTATCAGCTATGGAATTCATTCATTCATTCATTCATTCATTCATTCATTCATTTATTCATTCATTTATTTCCTACTTTCTTTTCTTCCTGCAATTTAGCCATATGGAATATTTTATAAAACCATTGTTTTTTGTTTGTCATTTTTGGAGCTTGCCAAGTTGCCAACCTCTTTTCTCTTTCACAAAATGACTCTTTTTCTATACTCTTATTACCCTTTTCATTTGAAGAAGTGTTATTCCTTAAAATTGTATTTAATTCTGCAGCAGAATATGGAGATTTTCATGACAGTTTCAGTGTTTTATATCTGGTCCATGTGTTTGCAAGCGTCAGGCTGAGGCTTGAGCTAAAAATCGAGTTTGTACTTTAAACTCTTACAGCTATGTAAATACCTAAGTGACACTAGGTTGCTTTACACAACCAGTCTATCCGGTTCTGTCTTTTTTTTTTGTTCCAGCACACTGCAGTTTCTCCACTACAGGGACATCTCTTTCGTTTATGTGTTTTGCTATATTTGATATTAGTCTTGTACTTCACAATTGTCCTGTCCACCTCACAACACCGTATGTCATGTGACTGCTCTTGCATTTTAAATATTGCCAGTAAAATGGCTGCCCAATGTGTTCTTTGCTCATGTTTCCTGCTCTAGAAGGTGTTATAAAAGTCCAGGAGTGTCAGTATATGTGTACATAATGCAGGTGCTGATTATTTTGTTGCTTTTTACTTATTAGAATAATACTGTAAAGGTTACTGCACTGTAAAGGGCCTTGCTTGTTTACTGAGGGATTCATGTGAGTTTCTGTTTAGAAAAATGTTTAAAATAGTGCAACATTTGCTGCAAATTTGAATAAAGAAGAAAGCATTTTAAAGCATTGCAGCTTTTATTTGACTATGGGCTGGGCTGCCAGAGAATTGTCAAAACACAACTGTGTAAGTCAGTTTTTCCTTAGAGGTCATTTGTCTTGACATGTCCTCTGTGAGCATGTATTCAAGCTAACTGCTGTGCTGCATTTTTTTCTTGACTGCGTACAGTGTTCAGGAGTTGTTTGACCAGTTTGATGAAACGGGTTGGATTGTGTGCATTACAAATTACCTGTGGTGGATGAAGTACACAAATCAAGTACTTGATAGCCTATTAGTACTCTGATCAAATTTAGTTTGAGTAAATATTCAGAATACATGATTTTATGCACTTAAAAAGTACAGGTTGATGAATATAGTGTTTGTTTGTTTTTTGTGAGGAGAAAAAATATATATTTCCAAAACTTCTCATACATTGATAACTATGATTAAATATGAATCATTAATCCAAAGTAAAATTAATGGTAAAAAAGCCTGCATAGAAATAAGTGAAAACAGTATGTGTAAATGTTTATTTATAAATACGAGCAATATCACACTCGTAGCAGTGCGATGTGGCTGTATATCGGCACTGGTGGGAGGCTGATTTATACGTCTCCGTCAATCGCACACGTATGCTTCGGCGCAGCCTGCGAGGGGTTGCATAGCCCTCGCTGTGGCTGTCGCCGACGCGCACCTCTCAAAAAATGTAACTACACGTCGCAATGATGCGTAGCGCAAGCTCTGTGATTGGTCGGCTTGGTAGCGCTGACGAGTGTGGGCGGGGGTGAGAGCCGTGCGAGCCCGATGGAGTGAGTGTTTACAAGTGTCGAGTCCCATAAAAAGAGCTCTAGATGGAAACTGTTGTTTTTTGTTCACCTTATGATTAAAGTTGTTGCATGTCCGCCGGTTCCCGCCTCAAAATGAGCGAGTTTGAGCCATTTGTACATTAAGGTAGCATTCAGAAAAAATAAAACACCAGCAAAGAAACTCGACACAGATGAACATAAAAACCTCACTGCGATCTAGCGTTTCGGAAGTGTTATTGCAGAGCAACACAAACAGCGCGCAGACGTATAAATGCACGGCAATGTGCAAGGCATGCGCCGTGGGTCACGCCGATCATTCGACGCAGAAGTATAAAGCCTGGTTTATACTTCTGCCTCAACTTTCCATCTGGACCTCCTTCACGGGACTCGATACTTGTAAACACTTGCTCCAACGGGTTCGTGCGGCTCTCACCCCCGCCCACACTCGTCAGCGCTACCAAGCCGACCAATCACAGAGCTTGCGCTACGCATCATTGCGACGTGTAATTACATTTTTTGAGAGGTGCACGTCAGCGTCGGTGATGGCCACGGCGAGAGCTATGCGTCCACGCGCAGGCTGCGCCGGATCATACGCGTGCGCTTGATGCAGAAGTATGAATCAGCCTTAAACCAGACTTTAGCGTCCCACCAGTGACGATATACAGCCACATCACACTGCTACGAGTGTGATATTGCGTTTATACAACAGTTCGACGGCATAATCGTGTGTATAAAAAAAGAAAATCAAACATGGAGAGTCTCAAAACCCTTTTTTAAGAGGAACTGCTTTCTTCTGCCATTCATTCACATCTGCAGCTGATGTAAGTACAGCAAGAAGCCGTTACTAATACCACCAACGTCACTTTAGAGCTAGTATTTGAATGATTCTCTAGCGTAATGTCTAAAGTAATGACAAAACAGGTGATTTTGCTCACATTTTAAGATTATAAGGCTGAACTGCATGAAGTGCCTTCAATCTACAGATATACCTCCCAGTATTTCTCTGTTGCAATCAGGAGATCACAATATTACTATGGCATAAATACTGCACTACAACATACAAAAGGGAGAGATTGAGAGATCGAAAGTCATTTACCTGTTTAATAATGATTTGATCAGCTGTATTTTGAAATGACTGGAAATAAAGGTCACAATTTATGTAATTGTGTCGATGTTACATGTTCCTATATGTACTTGTATAGCAATAGCAATAAATTGACTACCATAATGCAACTAACCCTAGCCATATAATAAGTGCATGCTGTAAATTATTACTACTTAGTACTGAAATATTTGCACTAACAGGACAGCATACAATAACGTGAATTAGTAGCTAGCTAAATAAATAAATAAATAAATAAATAATGGCATATAGTAAAATGTTAGGTATACAAATGTCTTTCTTTTATTTGCATGCCTCACAGCATAATTTAATTCAGTATGTTGTCTAACCTGACTAAAGTTTGTATTTTGAAAGTTTGTAGTTTGCCTATTGGGGGAAAAAAAAAAAATCTCTACATTTTCTAGGATTTTAGTGTGGACTGCTGACTCCAAATGATTTTCATATTCTTCATATTCTGTGTGGCATATTTGTCTAATTTTGTTAGATGTTGCATCTAATTTAGAATAATAAAATGTAACTGTTTTGAGTCCATAACCATTGTAAATTGACATATCAGGAGAAAGCACAAACATATTAGACCACAAACGAATGTAAAATTCAGAATGGAATTTATTAACATTAATAACATTATTCTATTTGTATATGATGTCAAGAGGATGATGTCAACCTTTACACATAATAACATTTTCACATCTGCAGTGCACTGAAATATTTCAAGAGACAATTACATACATCATACTGTTGTGTTGCAAATGGCCTATTATCTTCAGAAAATTCTAACTTTTAGTCAATCAGTTCCAATCATTAATTTCACGTTCTCTTTGCCACTTGACATGGACTACAGTGCTGTTGTGCTGTAGAGCAAAAATAACAAACAACAACTGAAAGCTGATAGCATCTGCTTGTTTTGCTATTAGCAGGATATGGTTTCATTAATATTGTCATGCATGGCTGACACATCCTTTTCTTCACTCATTAATTAATGTCTGGATGACCTGAGGGTAAATTAACAGACACTTTTAAATTTTGAGCAAACTATCCCTTTGAATAAATGTTTTATTGATTTGCTTGGCTACTTAGGAACTCACAAATCGTTTGTGTTTTAGTTCGGCCTGTCCAGATTTGCATACAAAGCGCTCTGCAACAACTTTATACCACAAAGAAAGGAAATCTTAACAGATATCAGAGAAGCTGAAGGCGGAGAGCAAATCACTGGCACACATACTGTTCGTGATGTGTGAAATGTTGGAGGAAATTCCTAATTATTGTTGTATGAGGTTTATTAAGTCACACTGAGAAAGAAACACACTGTCATAGTAAAAGTTTAGACAGTATTTTCAATTTCATTTCTGCAATAACCAAGGAAACACTAACTGTTACTTTAGCAGTTCTACATAAGTCACCTGTTAGAAGACAGTGAAGCAAATTTTTAATCATGAGTCTACCATTTTAGTTTTGTGCAAGTGTGTTTTATTTAGCACAATTATTAAAAATCAATTTTTTTGTTGCTGCTTGTTCTAACTACTTATCTAAAATGAGCTGAAACAACATGAACAATTCTTGAATTTTTTGAGGACAACTAAATTGTTTTATGTTCAATCCACTTTGCATTGATCAACATTTTTTAAGTTAACTTAATCAATTTGTATTGGGACAGTATGAATGAATTGTGTGGAACCCTGCAAGTCAGTTGTTGTTGTCATTATTATTATTATTATTTTACTTCATATTTTATACAATCTATTAATTCACCAACTAACCAAGTTCACCAACTTCCTTATTCATGTGGATCATGCCTAAAGTGAAGTTGTTGCCTCTAATTTTCAGATTTAGCCTATGATAAAGCTGATAAACATTTTGCTCACATACAGCTTTCCAGAACAGTCAAATCTGCTCATTTTCAGCAGTAAGTTCGATTTTGAACCAAACTTAAAGCTAAAATGTCTATTTTATTTATTTAACTAATTATTACTTAAAATGCCTTAATATGCTGATAGGTCTATAAGTGAACAATGTTTAGGTGTGTCAAATATGTGGCAAACTTGCTTGCTCTTCTGCAATGTAAAATGTATGGTCTAACTGCGTTCACACTTAAAGCTAAAAGTGTGTAATTTCAGGCATTTGTAGGTCAGTTTTTGTCTCATTTGTACACTATTCCATTTATTTCTATTTCTAGTTAAAAAATAATAAATATAAATAAAAACAAAATCGGAAAATATGTATCAGAATCAGCTAATTTGCTAGTAAAAAAATCCCATATTACTTACTCAACATTTATGGTGGGTCAAAGAAGACAAGAAAGGAATTTTGTTTTTAGGACAACTTTGATCCACTTTAGATGCCTATATTATGGAAAATCACTTGAGCAGGAAATATTTCACATTTTTATGTTGATTAATTATACACATTTTATATGTTGAGACCATAAAGTTACAGTGTAGATTTTAGACGAATGCCAATATACTATAATTAATATATTGTGATAATGAAAATGTACAATATTGATACTATGGGCACTTCAAAATAAAGTGAATAATTATTTATAATTTAATCTTTTAGAGTGCTTTTTAAGAATATTGACATTGTATTCGTGGTGATGTTCATAACAGCTTAATAGATCAAAGATGAACATTTTCACATGTTCATCTGGCCTACTACGTGCTGAAATATTGATCGGAAGTTCTTTGACTATTTAGGGATGGCTATTATGGTAACAATTAGGACTACACAATATATCATTTCAGCCTCGGTATCGCAATGTGTGAATTTGCAATTGTCAAATCGCAGAATCTGCAATCTTGAGATGTGATATAGTCGATCAGCAATGAAAACTGTACTGTGTTATTTTACATTACATTTGATTATTCAGTTACTGTACCTGAATATCTGACTACTGTTAACTCTCTGGAAAACCCTAAAACACTGCTTATTTCACTTTTATATCTTATTTATTTATGCTTGCAATTTGTTTGATTCACTCCGCTACAAAATTATCCCAATCAACTTAAATTAATAATCTTATTCCAAATGGAGCTGTTCAAGTCATGTGATATGAATACAATTTTATCGCAACATTGCAGAAAACTAAAATATCGCGATGTCAGATTTTTCCAATATCGTGCAGCCCTAGTAACAATGTGCAATAAAGCTCCAATAGTTAACTTACTCAATTTAACTGAACTCCCAATCAATTATACAAAAACTTTTATTAATCTTAGCTGATGTTCAGTTCTGAGTTAAAACGCATTACAATCGTAGTTATAATTAGAGTACAAGTCATAATCGTTTTATTAAATGAAGTTAACAACTAATACAAATGAGTTGTTATTTTTTTTCCTTATTAACATGGTAGTAAATCCACTCTTAAATCATAAGTCTTTTTTTTTCGCTGTTGATTTTAATCCATTAACTAACAAGTTTACTAATGAGACTTTGTTGTATTTATAATACAATAAGACTTATTATTTATAAGTGTCACCTGCTGCACTTTATTATCCTTTTGCAATTTTAATTTGGTTGACGAAGCAGTAGTTTGCTCTGAACATGTATTAACAATAAAACAATACACAGATCATTTTTTGTTATTACACCTGTTAAAGTAACCTTTTTTTTCCAGCTTAGTTCAGTATTACGATAATATTGTATATTGTGATAAAAGCTTCAGCAATTAACCGCAACAAGAAAATTGGATATCGTCATAAGCTTAGTAGATCTATATAACCAGTAAAGTGAAACTGCTACCCATTCTGATCATATGTGACCCAGTATCAGACCTGTCCTGTAGCGACAGTGTGACACTTCAATCAGCTTGTGCCGTTGAGGGATCTAGATTAGATGTTATCCTTGCTCCTGCTCTGGGTGCAAGTGGACATTTCACATCTGCTGTCCCAGAGTTCAAAGTGCACATTAGAGCTGGTGTGTTAAGCTGCTCCAGCAGTACAGGGAAGAGAACTGAGATGACATTCTGTTTAAAGAAGCTTATTAGTGGAAGCCTAACAGTGAACTATTGAAACAAACTGTCCACATAATAAGTTCAGTCAAAATGACATCATTTCAGAAAAGAAAGAAAAAATGTCTGAATAAATTTAGCAAGATTACTGGGAAGCCAAAACTGATATTTGTTCCTCTTTCGTTTGAAGAGGAAAAAGCAGAAGTAACATAATGGTCTACAGTTGTGGCCAAAAGTTTTGAGAATGACATAAATATTGGAAATTGGAAAAGTTGCTGCTAAAGTTTTTATAATAGCAATTTGCATATACTCCAGAATGTTATGAAGAGTGATCAGATGAATTGCATAGTCCTTCTTTGCCATGAAAATGAACTTAATCCTGAAAAAACGTTCCACTTTTTTTGCATTTCATTGCTGTCATTAAAGGACCTGCTGAGATCATTTCAGTTATTGTCTTGTTAACTCAGGTGAGAATGTTGATGAGCACAAGGCTGGAGATCATTATGTCAGGCTGATTGAGTTAGAATGGCAGACTTGACATGTTAAAAGGAGGGTGATGCTTGAAATCATTGTTAACCATGGTGACCTGCAAAGAAATGCGTGCAGCCATCATTGCGTTGCATAAAAATGGCTTCACAGGCAAGGATATTGTGGCTATAAGATTGCACCTAAATCAACAATTTATAGGATCATCAAGAACTTCAAGGAAAGAGGTTCAATTCTTGTTAAGAAGGCTTCAGGGCGTCCAAGAAAGTCCAGCAAGCGCCAGGATCGTCTCCTAAAGAGGATTCAGCTGCGGGATCAGAGTGCCACCAGTGCAGAGGAATGGCTTGCTCAGGAATGGCAGCAGGCAAGTGTGAGCGCATCTGCACGCACAGTGAGGCGAAGACTTTTGGAAGATGGCCTGGTGTCAAGAAGGGCAGTGAAGAAGCCACTTCTCTCCAAAAAAACATCAGGGACAGATTGATCTTCTGCAAAAAGTATGGTGAATGGACTGCTGAGGACTGGGGCAAAGTCATATTCTCCGAGGAAGCCCCTTTCCGATTGTTTGGGGCATCTGGAAAAAGACTTGTCCGGAGAAGAAAAGGTGAGCGCTGTCATCAGTCTGTGTCATGCCAACAGTAAAGCATCCTGAGACCATTCATGTGTGGGGTTTCTTCTCATCCAAGGGAGTGGGCTCACTCACAATTTTGCCCAAAAACACAGCCATGAATAAAGAATGGTACCAAAACACCCTCCAACAGCAACTTCTTTCAACAATCCTACAACAGTTTGGTGAAGAACAATGCATTTTCCAGCACGATGGAGCACCGTGCCATAAGGCAAAAGTGATACCTAAGTGGCTCGGGGACCAAAACGTTGAAATTTTGGGTCCATGGCCTGGAAACTCCCCAGATCTTAAACCATTGAGAACTTGTGGTCAATCCTCAAGAGGCGGGTGGACAAACAAAAACCCACTAATTCTGACAAACTCCAAAAAGTGATTATGAAAGAATGGGTTGCTATCAGTCAGGATTTGGCCCAGAAGTTGATTGAGAGCATGCCCAGTCGAATTGCAGAGGTCCTGAAAAAGTAGGGCCAGCACTGCAAATACTGACTCTTTGCATAAATGTCATGTAATTGTCGATAAAAGCCTTTGAAAAGTATGAAGTGCTTGTAATTATATTTCAGTACATCACAGAAACAACTGAAACAAAGATCTAAAAGCAGTTTAGCAGCAAACTTTGTGAAAAGTAATATTTGTGTCATTCTCAAAAATTTTGGCCACGACTGTATAATATGAGCAACCGTAAGCGACTTTACCCTACTGCTTTAGTAAAAGTGCTGATTGTTTCATCTCAGCTAGTTACTTACAATCATACATTATCACTGGATTTGTGTCAGCAGTGGAGCCTGACCTTTGTATTGGTTTGCTTCAAATTATGAGTTGGAAATAGAACTTTTTTTAAACACATTTTTTAAGCATTTCAAGTTTATATGTGTTTGCCATTCATAGCTATAGCACAAAGTAATTGTGATTTTGTATACGACAGAGTGAACACAATATAATGTATTTTCATTAATTCATTCATTTTCTTTTCGGCTTAGTCCCTTTATTAATCTGGGGTCGCCACAGCGGAATGAACCGCCAACATATCCAGCATTTGTTTTACACAGCGGATGCCCTTCCAGCTGCAACCCATCACTGGGAAACATCCACACACTCTCATTCTCACACACACTACGGACAATTTAGCTTACCCAATTCACCTATACCACATGTATTTAGACTTGTGGGGGAAACCGGAGCACCTGGAGGAAACCCACGCCAACACGGGGAGAACATGCAAACTCCACAATGCCAACTGACACAACTCGAACCAGCAACTTTCTTGCTGTGAGGCGATTGTGCTACCCACTGCGCCACCGTGCTGCCCTATATTGTATTTTGTTTTTTTATTTTATTATGCTTAACTTTTAATTATTATTATATATTTTTTCATTGATAATTATTTATTAGTTTTTAATTTCTCTTTAAAACTAAAACAATTTTTGTTCCCTAGTGCTTGGTATTGGCACTCATTTCACAATTTGTTTACATTTTTTATTCACAAGCTTCAAATTAGTTACTAAACAAATCAGACAGTGCACCAACAATTTACTGCTATGCCTGGAGCTGTCTTGGCCAATCTTGTAATAAAATCACTTTTCTTTTTAAGTCTGATTTCAGTTGTGGTCAATTTCAAAAAGTGGCTTTTAAAAAAATGATCTTGAGAGCAGTTCTGAGTATAGAGCCAGTCTGCTACAGTATTTGTGGTTTATGGTAGCCAATGTTTACTTTAAAAGGTGTCCTGTAAAGAAAATCTGGCTATACCTAGGCATAGTCTAATAATAAGAGATAAGTATATTGAAATGGGCACACCATGAGCCTCACACACAATTGTTTCTTCGTAGGGCTGGGCAGTATGATTAACATTTTATTTCACGGTATGAGGAAGTTGATTTCACGGTAACGATATCTTTCACAATGTAGTATTAGTAGTAAGGTAGTTACTAAATGGCTTTTGTATAATAAATAAGCTTGAATATTTAAGAAAAGAAAAGAACGTGATCTTATTTGATTGTTTTGCATTTTATTTTTAACCTTATAAATATAGTAAACAAAATTTGACTTTAGATGAACAACAAAATCCACTGTATGTCACATTTCGCAGTTTTATGTGGACAGACTTTATTATTATAAACGTTTCTCAAGTAACATTTTCTCACAGATATAAAATATATCCTAAGTAACAGGAAAATAAGACTTAAATATAGTGCCACTGCAACAGCTGTGTTCACTGTAAAGTAAAAATGGGGGAAACAAAATGCTTAAATGTACCCATTTCTTTCCTCTCTTGCCAAGGCAACTCTCACAATTCCAGCAACTTCTGTCCGTGGACTCGTTTTTTCTACAGCAGGGGATATCTGCTTGTTAAGCCGTGACGTATGGAATACTGTTTCCGGTTCCAAGCTGCTACTCATTTGAATTGAGAAAATGTTCGTTTATGACCTCTTTTTAGTCCTATCACACATTAAAGTGAATTTTATATAAAATCATGGTGCACACAACAGACTCTGGACTTGCTGCATCACAGACACCAATATTTTAACAAATTATAATAAAATTGATCACATTCAGGCCATCGGATATTAGGCATTAAGATATATATATTGCGATCATGATTTCGAAAGTATTACATCACTTTGTAAACGTTTATTATTACCATTTGTTGAGTCTCCCCATACAGTTTGATAGAGCGCTTGGACCCGGAAGCCGCTTTGCGTGACGTCACACTTACAAGCGGATTGTAAATGCTCAGAGATCCCAGCTTCTACATGAAAATGTAGATATTTAGATTTCTTTGCAAAAACCCAACCAAAGGCTTAAGCTCTTACTGTTAAATATGATTGAATAGAATGCTTTATTTATTTTTGTATTTATTCTTGCACCTTTATTTCTTTAAGAAGTTGTCCCTTAATTTTGTCTCTGTCATTTCAATAATATTTGAAAAGTTTTTTAATTGTTTTATTTTCCAGAGACAGCCCTATTTAATTTTTTCTTAAAGAAGGTTCAGTTTAAATGCACAAAAGAAATTGTTAAACTAAAAAAAAAAAAAAAAAATTGTATTTCAGTTTTATTTAAAATTTTTGTTAAAAATATCATGAACATCATGTTGTGATACACATCGTATTGTGAGGTGAGTGTATCGTTACACCCCTAATAAATATTCAAACCAAGTGATGACTTGTTAAAAATATAAAGCAATTGGCAACACTGCTTGTAGGGGTGTGAACCAACTGTGTCTCACGCCTCCTTTTGAGTGAAGGTTCCGGCCGTTAGATCGCCCCCTGGGGGCTGGCTACAGTACAAGTCATAAAGCCCGCCGCCTCCATGTTAATGAACGAGATTTGAGCCCAAATAAAAAAAAATAATTACACTTGCAATAAAATTTCCCGAAGGATGGTTTTGGTCAATTAATGCACTGATTATCAAGCTGATATAGGTGCATATCTTCATTTTTTTAAAGAGTATGTTTTTAGCCAGTAATTTAATGCTATAAAAACGGGCGTGTCATCGTGATTGACAGCTTCTCTGACCATCTGAGCTTCTGGTGGAGATTGAAGTGTTATTATTTGATTTCTGTGTTATTTTACCATGATAAAATGAGTTCAGCAGTAAACTATACTTTCTGACCTACAGGATCTGATGGATCACTGTTTATTCAGTAAAGTGAGGGTTTATCAGGCTTTATTATTAGTTTGCTGTTACACGCCTAGCCATGACGGGGAAAATACAGGTGATCGCTATCTAGCAGTAATTCTTTTTATGGGTCTGAAATAATAATTAGGAAGACAAAACTAATGTTAGCCTATCTCCACATTGATCTCCTGTAACGTTATTTGAACTTTATTTAAAGGACGTCTCTTTGAGTTTCGGCATGTTATTGAGTTAATCTACTGAATTTGCGGTTATAAAATATTAATGTTCTAGAAACAGAATTTTATATAACAAATAGAGCTGTAAATGTTATATATTATTTATATACATAATTTACCGTTGGCTTTTTATTTGAAAACACCTACTAAACATTCAAATGAAGGTAAATTCCTCTTTGCCAGATGTTAAGGCATGGAATAAACCAAATGAAAACGGAGGCAAAAAATTATAAACAATATACAAGCGATGTTGCAGCAGCTGATAGGCCTATATCATATAGACATCAGTTGATGTATTAATACTGCTAGGTTTATTGTACAAATTGACAAAGATTATTTTATATAGTGCAGGGATAGGATGTGTAAATATCCTATTGATATTTAGAAATCTTATCTTTTAAACGCACGATTTTTCCCGCATGGCAAATAACTGTCCATGATGTGTATATTTTGGGTCCTGTTGATTGGTAATTAAACATAAAAACCTTTCTAAAATGTATGTGTTGTTTATATGTTATTGTTCATATTTTACAAGTGATATTTCTACCCCTGTGAAGATAATAAATACCAACAACCTGTTATAGGAGAAATATTTTTTGTGCTCATAGCTGAGTCTAACTTAGGCTAGAGTGTATGAAAGATCGTTTATTTCTGCAGTCCAACATATATTGTTTTCATTAAATTATTAAAAACATCTTACATCACACAGTTTTTAAATTGTATATTATGACGTGTTTTTAAATGTAAGTGCTTATATATGTATATATATATATATTAGCGAGCCTTTGTTGTAGTGCAGATACGGGTGGTCAAATGAGAAGTTCGGGGGGCGTGGTTGATTTGACATACAAGCGTTTGGTTGGAAGCTTGATTCCGCGGCTCCACCTCTGGCTCCATCTGGTAGTCCCTACTGCGCATGCCCAGGCTCCAATTTCAGCAGTGTTTTGCAACAGTTTGTGCCCGTCATGAGGCATTTTGCCTTCAAAGCGTTCAACGGGAAAAGGCGCTGTTGCGTCGTCTATATTTTTTACAGTCATTGGTGTGAACCTACACTGTTCTCACGGTTCGGTTACTGTCATGATTTGGTTCAATTCAATATCACGGTGCATTGACGATGCTTTCCATACACAATTTTATTTTTGACTTCACAACACAAGAATACAATTTTGTATTTTATATTTTGTATTTTGAGAGAAGAGGAAACGTTACCTTAAGCCAGCAGGTCAAAGGTCCACAGTGAGAGAAAGAGAGAGCTGCTTTTATTTCCTCCCTAGCTATGAAATGATGGCTCCTGGGTTCTGCTGTAACTTCAGTGTCAGTGTCCCAGCAAACTCACAAGCAGAAAATTGTGCACAGTTGTCTGCTTTTTAAGTAGTTTTAATTAATCACGCTTGCATCCCTTGCCATAGTAATGATATTACTCAACTGATACAGAATCATCTGCATCGCAGTGCGTCAAAGAAACAATTAATTTTGACAGCCCTATAACTGTCTCCAATGGAGCATCTTTCTCAGCCTAACGCATGCTGCATGTGAGTTGGCTACGCCCACTTAATTATATTTCGCAGTATATACTGAATGAAAAAATATTTTTCAATATACATTTCATTCCACTGTAAAGATATATTCAGTCATATCGCCCAGCACTATTTCCCCATTGTCATGTAAATTCCGTGTGTGTAAAACCTGGGGAAAAATAGGCCTATTAGAACACAAAACAGACTGTTGCGTGATTCACGGGACATGCTGGGATCATTAATATACACGTCCCAGGCTGTGTTTGATAAGCCATAACAATGGCTATTTTCCTCCGTTAGTTATTTTTAAGTTTATCTAAGTTTATATTAAAAAGAGAGAGAGAGAGCGAGCGAGAGAAAGAGAAGGCTGCAAGTCAGAGCACAACTCATTCATATTCAAGACCATTCCAAATACGGTCAATATGAAACTTCTGATTCTAGCAATATGTCCTCACTGCAGTCTGTAGCACAATAACATACTGGATCAGATCCAATCAACACAATCTCACGGCAATTTGTAACTTTTTGATTTAGTGGCTAATTCGTATTATCTCATTCGTACAATTTAGTACGATTTGCTCGTCCCTCAATGACGGTTGGATTTAGGGGCGGGGTTTGGTGCCACGCCTTCTTTTTAAAATCATACATTTTCGTACGAATTAGCCACTAAACGGACAAAATGTAAAATAGTTGACTGTTTGGTTATTAACACACAATGTAATGGGTAATTTAATAATTAATATAAATAAATCTGCATGTCCACTATGTATTGGACCTGAACTGGTACATCATCATCATACAGGCTGCAGCGGGGACACACTCACTTCTAGGTATATTTTATGGGAAATAAATGAGCATAAAACCATTTCTGAAGATTTTTTTTAAACTGACCTAAGCCACATACCTAACTTATTGAATCAATGCAGCATATGGCACCTTTAAGAGTGTTTGGGAGTGAGTAAAGGCACAATGAAGGCAGTTAAGGAACAGCAATTCTTTGAAAAACTCCACAATTATGTAATTTGCTTAATTTGTTAAGAGGCGTTTTGTGCAGTGTGGAGTGTGCAGTCATGTCAAGTGACTTATTTTATATGACATATTATACAATATAAACTGTTTCAGATAACTAGTAATAAACAAGATAACCAATAAAAAATTATTTTCTTTCTTTCTTTCTTTCTTTCTTTCTTTCTTTCTTTCTTTCTTTCTGTATATGCTAAATAATTGCTAAACCCTAAGGAACTGCTATGCTAATTATCATTATATAAATGCTTTTGATGACTTGACTGTGATTTAGTGATTACTCACAACATCTTATTTTAATCCATAGTACGTATCATGAGAGGGCCTTTGTTTACAATTTGTTTGTTTTCTTCTCCCGTGTGTTGGCATTGATAAGTCATGATATGTTGTTTTAGTTTGATCAGATTGTAAACTGTATTTACTTATTTATTACTTATTTATTTATTTGGTAAATAACCATGTAATGTGTACATTAGTGTTGTCATCAGATGATCACAAAATAAACCCCTGCAGGGCTTTGCCTTCTGCTTTTGCTGTTTGTTTTCAGGGAAGGCTGTAAATGAACCCTTTAATTAGTTGACTTCATTCATGGGCTGTCATTTTCAGAGTCCAGCCTGGACCTTTTAAATTCATTGCAAACATCTTAACCATTTTAATTTTGGTGAAATTATATGTAGTTTTTGTTAATAATCAAGTAATCTGTCTCCTATTTCCACAGGAACTTCTACCTGCTGCTTTGTTCTTGACTTGGGAATGGAAAACCGAGGTAAGAGAATGAATGAATAAACGAACGAACGAACGAACGAATGAATGAATGAATGAATGAATGAATGAATTGTTCTTCAAAAGTCAAAACTGTCACGTGGATAGAATTGTTTCAGGACTGCAGCTGACATGTTCTTTTATTATAATTTATAAACCTTTCTATTAAATCATGTCATATAATTTTCTAATAAATTTCACAATTCTTAATTTTAGTGTTAGAGAATTAACTACCTATCTAATATAAAGTTAAAACATTATGGTATATGTGAGCAGATAGTAATAAACAATTAAGCAAATTACAACCAGTAACTTTAATAATTAAGGTAGGTTAATAAGGTAGGTTTAACAGTGCTTTTTTGTTATTGATTATTGTTAAAGGGATAGTTCACCCAACAATGAAAATTACCTCCTCATTGATTCTCCCCCATGTGGTTTTAAAACTTCATGAGTTTATTTCTTCTGAATGAAGATATTTTGAAGGATGTCGTTTGCTGGCACCAATCAACTTCCATAGTAGGAAGAAAATCACTATGGGTATTTATCCTATAAAATACTATGGGTATTAATGAGTTCCAGCTACCAGCGTTCTTCAAAATATTTCCATTTATGTTCAACAGACAAAATTACCTAAAATAGGTTTTGAAGGGCTGGGTGATAAATCGATTTTATCGATTGACTCTATTTTGTAGTTTGTATCGGTTTGTTTAAATGAACATCGCTTTTTACACGAACACATGCGATGCTCCTCTCTGCAAAAAATCTGGGAAGTCAAGCATGAGTAAATGGTTAAACAGAATTTTGGGTGAACTATCCCTTTAATGACTACTATCACTTTGAGAAATGTCTTCTTCAGATGATTATTTTAAAGTATCAGAATGTCAATATCTTTGTCAACACTATTCTGGTTTGCTCTTGACTGGAAATAAATAGTTATATCAGTGTTCATGTGTCATATTGTGGTGAGCTCATAAGGAACGTTGGAGATTGTTGGTCATGTGACTCATAGGTGTGTTGGATCTGGATTTAAATACCTGATCACGCTTTAGTTGCTCGACACACCCACAGGTGAAACGTTTCACAAGCCACGCTGTAGCTTTGCTTTTCTGTGAGGAATTGTACGTTTATGGAAAAACAGAGTAACTCTATTGAAGAGGAGACTGTCTCATCAGGTAGGAGATACTTTCACTTTGATACATTTTAATGTTTGCCAGTTGAGAAGTAGAGTAAATTGTTTGTTGTTTGCTGTTGAAGGTCAAGTGTTTTTTTCTAATAACGAGTTAGTGCATTTGAAAATAGAAGCAGTCATTATGGTTTGTTTGTAGTGGCTGTTTGTCCTTGAGATTTTAGGTTATTATTCAAAATATTCCTTTTTTATTAGGCAACAGCACATAATGAAACTTGTTTCCAGATCTTTTAAACTTTAAGATTTAACATTAAAGAATTCAACACTTTTGTTCATGAGGGTGACGGCCATTATAAGCAAGTAAGTAAGTGAAGGCCATTATATTTTAGTAAAGATTTCATTAAAAAAGAAAAGAAGAATTTTTTTTACTTTTTGTCATAATAATAATAACACTACATACATTTTTTTCCACTTGTTCAAATAATGCTTTTTTCCCCTAAATAAATTAATAGTCAAGTAGCACAGTGGATTTTAATGTTGATAATAAAAATAATGATTATGATTTTTGATTTATGATTTCTTCATGTCATGAGCATTTTAGACTTCCTTCAAAAACACAAACAAACCTTAACTAAATCAAACCTTTATACGGTAATGGTTCATAATTACTCTTATCCTACACCCATGCTATTTCGGCTGTTCACATGCTCTCAAATGTGAATTGCTCAATTCTTAAATCTTTGTAGACAGCATGTTACTAATGCTTTCATATTACTATTTTGCTCTCTTTTCTTTGTATAAATATATGTGTACTTGGTTTTATTTTCCATACATTTAAAATTAGTCTAGAAAAAAAGAAGAAAAAAAGGCTAAAAATATCATGTTATTACTTGTCTTAAATACCATGGTATTCCTGTTAAAAAGTGCTAAAATGTTCTAATTTAATTTAAATCAAATTAATAAACAAATGCATACATATGTAACATTATACTGTAGTACCATTCTTTAATGAGTTTTGAAAGTCATAATCAGGGACTGTGCCAGGAAATGGAATTGCTCTTTATTTACACGAGTTTCTACTGTGATCTGGAAAAAGTCCAAGAGATTTCCTTGATTGGATTTACTCACCTCAGTGTTTTCTTCCTGTGACCCTTGTCCTCAGTGTTGGGTTGAGAGAGAGAGAGAGAGCAGATAGAGAAAGAACAGAGATGCAGATAGACAGTGTTGCGTCTAATGCTGGGACAGTCACATACTGGTAGTTGTGTTTGTTTAATACACTCGACTGTATCTTGGGTGAATTACTGGAACACACTGCATGAAACCACGTCACTGACACTTTATCAGGATCTAAAGGTTATTATATTATTCTTGACTCTATAGCAAAATGTATGGCTATGTAGATAAGACTGTAGATAAGCTTGCCAGAGTTTTCACTTACTCATTTCAGTTTTCTGTTTGTTTGTTTATTTGTGTATTTAATTTTTAATTATTATTATTATTATTATGAACATTTTCTTTTGATAATCTGTGTATACAAATGGAAAATGTAAAGGGATTTTCTGTCAAAAATAAGAGTACAGCTTTATTTTTAGTAATATAAAGTGTATATTATTAGCACTAAGAAGGACAGTCTTTGAATACATTTTAAATAAATTTAAATGTTAAATGTAATTACAATTAATTTACATTTTTTTATACTTTGCCACCAGTAAGTTTCAAACTAAATTTTGTAGGATTGCCAGCAATATGCTTTAATAATTTAAAAATGAAATACAATTTAGCATAAGCACTTTAGAATTTTTTTAAAATACCTAAATATTAATATAAATATAAAACGATCACCTATTTACCATTCCCTGAGCATGAGGTATAGTGACAGTCAGTCTGTGTGCTATTTGTTCTGCCTTTACTCCTCTGTAATTGGGGCTTTATTCAAAGTTGAATAGCAGTGTAAATAGACATGAAACAGATGGTCAGCCCTTTTGCCATGCTTCTGTATGGACAAGAAATGAAAAGCAGTAATTTCTGGCACTTTTTATGATCACCAACAGCAGCTTTTTTTCCTGTGCGTCATACATCATTACGTTATATCTACGTCACTGCACATGCGCAAAAATTCCCAGTTTCACTTTTCATTCAGATTGTCTGTACATGTCATCTCGATCAGGTTAGGAATGGTTTAAACCAGCGGTATGGTTTGGATGGACATCCTGGCAGAGACATCCTACACACACACACAGAGTCATTACTTTTTTGATTTTTTAATTTTTGTTCTGATTTTGCAAGCATTTAGATGAGTGGTTTTAGTTTTTAAATTGCAGTATATGAAGTATATTTTATTTTACCATACACTAATTCCTGTTTTGAATTATCCAGGAAATTATGCATTACAAATGACAAATGAATTTGATAGATTTTTTTTTTTCGATTGATAATCTTTGCACAATCAATCAATCAATCAATCAATAAATCAATGAAACACTATAAAGACTCAAGGCAGATTTGTCCTTTTGGCTTGATGGTTTTATATGATTTAAATTTCAATAACACATTATATCCTCTAGGGGGCGCTGATGTAAATCATTAGGTTTCAGTTCTCAGTTTATATCTTCTTTACACTCTCTTTCTGTTACACTAATATGGTGAATGACGTATATATATATATATATATATATATTTCACAAGATGACTATATTTTGGATAGAATTGGTTATTTTGCTTTAATTGGGATGATTTTTTATGAGAGTGCATCTACATAAAATATATGAAATGAGATGAAAGCGCAGAAGAAACAACAGAACAGAAAAAAATGAAATTAACAGTGCTTTATGGTTTTCAGTGGAGTCTAACAGTATTGAGGTACAGATATTGAATTATCAAACCTAAAACAACACTGTATAGTCTTCACTGTATAAATAATGAATCAACATTAAACTCTGTTAAAGTTAATAATTTTTTGTGCCCAAATGGGTTAAAAATTGCTTAAAATATTACTGACACAGGCATTAAAAACATGTCCAAACAAAAATCTTTCACACTATTAGGTTAAAGTTACATGACTCTACAAATCATGTGTTCTGAACTGTGGTGGTTAATTATAATCCCAACTTGACATTGTAGATCCTGCAATATGAATATTGCATATTTGCACATTGCGATATTGATTCTGAAACGATTTGTGCAGCCCTAATTTGATTTATTTTTTTTAATAAATCAAAACCATGACTAAATAGCATAGATTGCTGAAGGAGTGAGACCCTGTTCCAGCTGAAGTCAATAGGTTTTTGGGTAAAGGTTATGTTTAACATACTTGTTTTTGTTTTTATTATTGGATCTTTCTTTCTTGATTTAATTTTTTGTTTATTTATTTTTTTAATCTTTATTTTAAATACACATTCCTGATAGAGTATACATACTGGACTGACCTGTAAAAAAATACCATTTTCTTGAAGAAAGTTTAGCATTTGGCCTCGGTCTGAAAATGCTGTTAACACACACTTCTGGCAAAATAAAGCTTCCTGCTCTGTTATCTGAAGTGCAGACCTCTTATTTCTGCTATTATTCGTAACTAGATACTTGGAAAATCTTTTAATTGATACTTTAAAACAGTTTATATAAACTGAGAACATTTAATATCCAATATTACATGTAGTGTTCTATTTCCTGAACCAGTTTTTATCTATCTTGGTTCATTCTACGCTTGTCTGGCTTTTGTCTCCTGACAGCTCAAGTGAGTTTATCCAAGCTGTGTGTGTGATAGAGTAAGAGAGAACATTAAAAAAAAGGAAAGAAACCCCTGGCTCAGACTGGCACTAAACACAGCCAGCTTTGCTTTTCTGTACTCCTCTGTCTCAGTTCTCCATCTGTCTGATCCCAGACTCCTACACGTAAAGATAACATCAGCCACATCATGTCCTGTGTGGAGAACTCCTTTTTCCAGAAGGATTTACATGATGTTCAGTCCTAATGGAACTGGTTGACGTAAAGTTATTCTTGATTTACCAGTTTTTCATCTGATCTCTTTGTACATTATCATTCAGAAGGTTAAGGTCAATAAGATGTTGAAAGAAGCCTTTACTGCTCACCAAAGCTGCTGTTAAAATACACCAAAACAGTAATATTGTAAAAAGTGACTAAAGAGTTTTTTCTTGTATTGGCAAAGCCACATGGCTCTTCAGAAATCTTCTTAATGTGCTGATTTGCTGATCAAGACAAATTGATTATCAGTATTAAACTCAGCTTTGCTGCATCATATTGTTTTGTGAAAGCTGAGATAACAGTAAATTTTTCCATGTGTCACTATTGCTTCGTCTTCTACATATCATTTGATATGTACTAAAGGTTTATTAGTACAAACAAAAACGGTACATATTGTTTTCATTGTACATCATAGCAGCAACCATCTATTATTTATCTATATAAATTTATTTATCTATTATTTATTTATATCTAATATCTATTATCAGCCATCTATTATTAATATACAAAGCTGTTACCCTGTAATAGAAAGGGACATTTACCTAAACATTTTAAAAACATTTACTTTCATGCTTATGAAAACACACACACACACACGCACGCGCACACACACACACACTCACACACACACTCAGACATAAACACGGACACATACTCACACAAACACACACATTCAGTGTTTTAAAAAGATTGCGTTTCTAAATCTTGTTACCTTCTTAAGTGGACCTCAGAAAACACAGCTTAATGAATTAATGAATAAATGTAAGAATTAACAAATGAATGAATGACTATGAATTGAAATGTTACATGAGAAAAAAAAATACTGGCAAAAAAGACATTATTGCTGCTTTTTGACACATGATATTCATTCATTCATTCATTCATTCATTCATTCATTTTCTTTTCGGCTTAGTCCCTTTATTAATCTGGGGTCGCCACAGCGGAATGAACCGCCAACTTATCCAGCATATGTTTTACACAGCGGCCTAGTACTGGGAAACATCCATACACATTCATTTACACACATACAGTACAGTCAATTTCATTCATTCATTCATTTTCTTTTCAGCTTAGTCCCTTTATTAATCTGGGGTCGCCAAAGCAGAATGAACCGCCAACTTATCCAGCATATGTTTTACACAGCGGCCCAGTACTGGGAAACATCCATACACACTCATTTACACACATACAGTACAGTCAATTTAGTTTATTCAATTCACCTATACCGCATGTCTTTGGACTGTGGGGGAAACGGGAGCACCCGGAGGAAACTCACGCGAACACAGGGAGAACATGCAAACTCCACACAGAAATGCCAACTGACCCAGCCGGGACTCGAAGCAGTGACCTTCTTGCTGTGAGGCGACAGTGCTAACCACTGAGCCACCGTGTCGACCTAACACATGATATCTTATTATAAAAAAATTATATAGGTTGTCAACCAACTAACCATTTGTAAGGGAGTCCATAGAACTACAGTATTTTATTTATATATTTATTTTTCAAACAAATGAAAAAATAAAGAAAATTTGGATTGCACTGAAATGAATATTATGGACTGAATTCTGGGTACGCTTGGCCAAAAATGGAAACCAAAAAATGCTTTGTAACAATTATTTATTATTTCATCTAGGGAAAGTAAAATAATATATAGCAGGCTTATTTCTTTGACCCTTTTTCTCTTTTGGCTGTTTTTTATTTTTTTGGGGTGCATCCTGAAAGGAAAATCTTTATTATTTGTCACTAAAAACGTTATGATCAGCTATTTTGTCAAGAAAACAAAACAAGGAAAAATGCATCCTAAGCATTCCATAAACCCCAAATATACAGTTAATGTGATAAACCTCACCTTTACAATTACCTTTCGCACTGTATAGCAAAACTGACTTGATACATCCCTTAAAATCACTGACGTCACTGTAAGTATAATGTTGCATAATCTCATTATACATTACTAACTAAGCTATGAAAGCTAAGAAAAGCTATAATGACCACACTGCAACACAGCATTGCTTAATCTACGCTCTCATCATCATAATTGTCTGGAATCCTTCCTCCCATTTTGGTTACGCCTGGGTGTTTAGTGTCTATATTAATATTGTCAACGGTCTTCCATTTCCCTCCCACACGTAAATAATCAGCCTGTGCCGCCACCTCATTATTACTCTCAATCCCTGCAATTTGAGACCTCTGTGATGTCACTTCCTGCCAGTCAAGGACTCCTCCTTGCATCTACTCATGTTGCAGCCTCTCTTGGGTTACACCGCACCATATAATCCATTTTGGGAAATGATGGTGTGTAGCAACAGAGGTCAAGACCTTAGAGACCAGCTCCCACCTCATCTATTCCCTCCAGAGTTGAACTTCAGCTCAGAAAAAAGCGCTGCCACCGTAGGGAAGGACTGGCATTCTGGCCCAGCTGACATGCTTCAGACAGTCAGCGTATGTTATTTATGAAGTCAGGGCTGCAGAGAGGGAGGAACCTTCCACGAGTTGTTGACTGAGACCGGCTGAGCCACCAAAACACAAGTTGTGAAGTAAGAAGGAGGGACGAAAGGGTGAACGTGAGCTCCACCATCTAGGATTACAGAGCGAGAGTACCTGCTCGCCGAAAATAGTGGATCTGTGTTTTGCCCTCCCTGCCGCGGGCCCCGGGACAGGCAGAGGACGGGGCACACGGGACGCGGGGCAAGATTATGGGACAGGGAGCAAGTACTCAGACTTTAAATCCAAACCTTGCCTATATAACAGGTGAGTTCGTTTTTTTTTTTAGACAGTGTTTATATGTTTCTAAGCCATGCCGGAGGTGTTTTACTTTTTATTCAGGAGGTGATTGGATGTTGTTGCACTGATGCCAACTGTACTTGTCTAAATGATAGCAGGTGTACGCTTTTCTTTTTTGTCTCATGAAGGAAGGAGTACGAGACAGGCATGGACAGGTGAATGTATGACAATGGAATGTGGCGATTGTGCAATCGGACATTCTCATGTTTGTCAAGCACACTTCCTCTCTGACTAGATCTTAAGGGTTTATATGAGAACATGGTCATCCTTTGTTGGATGCATTATGTTACCGTATTGCTTATTTAATGATGTACAATTATTTGTTTGGTGCAGCTATAAAGTAAAGGAGGAAACCTGTTTGTGCTGTCTGTTGATTGAAGCTGACTCGAGTGCTTTGTTGTTGACATTGTTTTGCAAAAGTAAAAATTGCAGTTTTGTGAGCAACATGCAGCCTTGCCCTTCCTTTTACTTCGTGCTGTAAGAGAACACAAACAAATCTATGCGGGACTCGTTCTTAAAGCTATTTATGCATAAATTCATTGATCTGAATGCATCGGTCTTAGAATGGATTTATGAATGTTTTATACAGATGTCTTCTCATAGGTGGTTTAAATCGAATGGAACTGTTGCTTCTGCTGTTTAGTGTATATGTGGTGTATGGCATGCATATATGGAATATTTTTAAGTATTTTTTTTTTCTCTAGTGCTTTTAAAATGTAGATAGAAAATGTGCAGCTTAATGTACATGAAGGAAACATTGTGGAATTGTGAAACATTCCAGTATGCAGGCTGGGAGCTGTGGTAAGTCTGGTGTAGTTCTAGTGAAATTAAAATGGATTCAATTCAGTTTTATGCAAATGTCACTGTAAATGACGCTCCGCTGAAGAGCAGCTCCAACCAAGCAAGTCAGAGGCAACAGTGGCAAGGAACCAAAATTCCGTCAATTCACAGACAAAGTGAAGTACACACCTTGGGAGAAAAATATTTTTGGAAATATTTTAAAGGGATTGAAAAAAACATTTTGCAAATGGCCAAATTGATAAGATTACACCAAAACGGTTAAAAGTGTGTATTGAGTTTGTGTGAGCATTCTACTGTTTGAAATGTTTTTTTACTGTCTTATTGCATAACTGTGCCTGTGTTGAGCAGAAGAGACTTCATTCTAAAGCTTTACAACTTTTATTATTATTATTACTATTATTATTATTATTATTATTATTATTATTATTATATATGCTAATTGTATTTTCTGCCGTATGCTGTTAAAGGGATACTTCACCCCAAAATTAACATATGCTGACTATTTACTCACTTTCAAGAGGTTCCAAAACCTTTTCTTGAAAACTATAGAATATATTTTGAAGAAAACTGAAAACCTGTAACAATTTACTTTCCATAGTATTTGTTTCTCCTATGAAAGTCAGTGGTTAAAGGTTTTCAGCTTTCTTCAAAATATCTTTTTTGTGTTCAGCACAAGCAAGACAATAAAAAGTTAAAAACATGTTTTTGTTTCATTTTTTTGGCCTAACTATCCTTTTAAACAAAAACACACACACACTTCTGTAAATGGAGTTTCCGGCACCTTCTGTTGACTCGTCATGTTGTTTTAAGGTGTTGGTACGAATCTTCTGTTTGTTCTGTCAAACAACATTATGTACAAAACTGTCATTTAATCTTCGATCAGTCTGTGGGCTTGTTGAGTTCTCCTATTGACCTTTTATTTACACACACTGCACAGTGTCCTTGACATCCTCCAGCATTAGCATAGCTGTATATACACTCTGTGAGTTCAGGGCTGTCGACTCTGATCTGATTCTCACGTTTGTCACTGATATGAGAGGAATGTGCTGCCTTCCAGAAACAAAGAGCTCATTGAGGCTGAGGCGGCGCTTTATAGAATTGTTGATTGAAGTTTGTGTGTGTGTGCATGTGCATGCGTGTGTGTGTCAGGTAAAAACCAGTGCTTGGGGTTGTTGCTTGTATATTGTGGCCTGTGCTCTGGTTATGTGATGTTCACTTTGATTACTTTAGTATTCTGTTTTATCAAGGTCGTGGTGCAGTGATTACAACTCACTGTGGCCTTTTTATTCAAAACAACATGAAGCCAGTGATTTTCCAGTGCACAGAGAAAAAAAAAAATACTCGCAGGAGCAATTTCACTCTGAAAATGCAACTAAATTTCTAAAATGAACTTCCTGAAAAGAAAGAGCCTATCAAGCCTAGTGAGAATGTAGGGATTGTGTCAACTATTTGCAGTGATTTTTGTTGGGAAAATTGCATAATTGTTTTGAACGTTGTGTTCAAGATTAAAGTTAGCCAAAATAGTAAATTACAGCGTGTACAAGTACAATGTGTAGAATGTTGTAAATTGTGGCCAAGAATGAACTAAACTAAGGTGAGCTTTTCATTGTAATATAATGAAGTCTGCTAGTATTTGTTCATACCTTTCACAAGTAGTTGTTTTTAAGAAAGGAAGGGGACACTTTTTAACTGTAGACGTTAATAAAATACAATTAATATATTATTAAATAAATAATTCTCATTAACTTCCAGCTACAGCTGTGTCCCTTCTAGCAACAACCAGCCTGTGTGAAGGCTGCGTTTGAAAATCCGCATTCACTTGATGCAGAAGTTTAAATCAGCCTTTAGTATGTATTGTAACAGTGCATTATGTATAATTATATGGAAATAACCCTAAGCCAAACCTATTTCTAGCCTATTCTGAATCCTAACCAAATATATTGGCAATCAGTATTACTCAATACTTGCAATATGTGTAGTTGCTAAAACAGACACTGAAAACGTAAACTGAAGACTGTACCCGAAATTAATAAATAATTAATAAAACTTCTATATTCATCAAGGACTAAACTGATGAAAAGTGACAGTAAATACATTTAGGCTTTTCAAAAATATTTCTATTTAAAATCATGAAACATTTACATTTTCTACAAAAAATTTTTTTAATGCAAATGGTGCAATCCTTGATGAGGTGAAATATTTTTTGATTACCAAATCAGACAGCTTTTATTTATTTATTTATTTATTATTATTATTATTATTATTATTATTACTGTTGTTGTTTTTTAAGATGCCAAATCTGTGTGGTTATTATATGCATATGTTATTGTGCTCTTTTGAAGATTTATTTTTTTCATGTGTAAAGTGTTTTCATTGGAAAATCCCATTTAAGCGAAGTGAACTAGATCTGTGTACTGTCAAACACTTGCCAAATCAGTTAAGAGCATCTAGGCCAATGAAGCTGCCAAAACCCATAAACATTGCAGAGCTCCCTGTGTGTCATACACAACTTGCCTTGTCTTGTTCCTCCAGACCTGTTTAACGGTCTCTCTCACTCTCTCCCATAATATGTTTTTCATGCTATCTACATCATTTGCACAGTGAATAATAACAGCCTTTTCCCCCTACGCTTCAACATTTTAACATTTCTTTAAACTATGATGATTTTACACATCCCAGTTATTATTAACCTTGCTCAAAAAACAAATAAAATGTCACTAAATTTGATTACTCTTCAAAGTGAAATGAATTAAATTGAATGCAATTTATTTAAGTTGTTAATTAATTGAATGTATTTTATTTTATTAAATGTAACACAGCAAAAATATATATTTTGTGTTAAATTACAGGGTGATTATATAGGGTAATTTAATATTTTTTTTTTTTTAGTTTTTCCAACTAGAGAAATATGTAGTCAAATTTGTAAAACACCAAGTCACTATTTACTAAAATAAAGGAACAATTAATATGCCCGAATACATCTGAATAAACTTTTTATTTTATAATTTTTTTTAATTTTATTTTATTTTATTTTTCTATACTAAATATGAATCTGGCCTTAATATTAGGAATTTTACCAACCGAACCAAATGTCCTTGTGGTTATTGTCACAATATACTTATTGTCACATGTCTGTTTTTGTTTACGTTTAGCTTTCCTTGATTTCTTTCTTTGGTCCCTCATTGTTTTCTTTGCTCTAGTTTTCCTGCCTCTAGTTAGTCTCCTTATCTGCTAATTAGTACACACCTGTTCTGTTTCTCCCGGATTATGTTTCTCTAGTTATATACAGTAGGCCCTATGTCTTATTTTGTTCATTGTCCAGTGTGCTTTTTTATTTACTCATGCAGTCTCCTATTCTTACTTTTCACTCATGCAGTTTCCTACTCTTGCAGTCTCTTTTTGTGGATTTGTTATAAAGACTTTTGGTCCTACTTATTTTTTTGCACATTAATAAAAGATAGATAATATTAGGGAAGTTCAACACATATAAATTGCTTGCAACAATTTTGCTGAAATATTTTTTTTCATTTGAAATTGCTGTAGGATGTTTTGAAATATCATCAAACTGGATTGGTGGCCTGATTAGGTCTAGTTCTGGTATTGCGTTAAACTGGGAATCTTATCTTTGTACAGTACATGCTGGTATGTGTACAGTGAGCTCATAGCTTGTTTGAGTAAGAGTTTCAGTGTCCATTTAAATGTTCTTATTCTCCACCCACTGTTGTAACTTGCAAGTGACTCATTAGCTTTTGGAATGGTTGTAATTATGTTAATACATGGCAACATATTACACTGTCATTACATAAATGTTTAGGCAATTATAGTTACTGTGGTAAGTAAATATGAGTCTTATCACAGGAAAGTAGGTTTACTCTATTTTCAACTGTGAACGTGTAGCAGTGCAATGAGTGTCATGTTACTCAGGGTTTCTGTTGTGAGTCATAAGCCGGGCCTATGTGTGATTACCATTACTACTTTCACGTGTAACATCTCACTGTTAATGAACAGACACTGTGCTTGGTGACTTTCATCATTCCAGGAATTTGATTTGTTGAATTGAATGTAGTGTTTTGT
>CAIGQV010000806.1:299422-338525 GCA_903798115.1 Danio jaintianensis | reverse complement strand
AGTAAATGTACCTTTTGTGTAGTATCCATTACTGTGTTCTATTGTCTTCCGTCTCATACTCCATTACCCATATCTGTTTCAGAGAGTAATGATGTGAATCACAAAGCTCCTCCAGTAAAGAATGGCCACACTGGTCCACTGCCTGGTGACCGCAAATCAGATTCAGGGTCTGAATTCAAGGCTCCATCTTTACGGCCACAGGGAGAAGATCAGAGGAATAGCTTTGCACCTGAACCGGAGCGCCGCAGCCGAGTGCCCTCTGAGGTTAGTCGCAACCGCCAACCACTGGATGTGGATGCTCAAACGCGGTTGCCACCTGAAACTGACCGACGTAACCGCCTGGAGTCAGATGTGGAGAGACGAACGGGATTATTACCAGGAGAGAGACAAGGACAGGAGGAGGGACGATACCGGCGGGAGGAAAGAGACGAGAAAGCGAATAGGGACAGAGAACGACGGGACAGAAAAGATGACAGGGAAGTAAGGGGAGAACGCAGAGATGACCGAGACAAACGTGACAGGAGACCAGATAAAGAAGACTGGCAAGGCAGAGATGATTGTGAGAAGGAAAGAGCCGAGAAAAGTGGGAGGAGAAAGACTGGAGAGACAACAGGGGACAGGAAACAGCTACGAGAACACGAAAGGCGTGATGAGCCAGAGAGAGTAGATGATCGAGAGCGAAAAGAACAAATTGAAAGGAGGGAAGAGAGAGAGAAAAGAGAAGAACGGGATAGACGTGAGGAAAGAGAAAGAAAAGATGAAAGAGAAAGAAGGGATGTCAGGAGACCAGAACCTGCGAAACAAGTGGCTGATATGAAATTAGCACGGCCGCAGTCAGAACTGGACATGCGGCCTGTTCTTCAAAAGAGCACGTCTGACACTGGACTGAAGGTCCGGCCGATGTCAGAGGCCCTCCAGAGCAGGACACTGCCACGATACACATCTGGAGAGGAAGAAACAAGAGCACGAACAGGTAAAACTTCCATACACTTCATAATGCAAAACTGTGAGGCTTACTAAGGACTCATTTTCTTATATTAATTTAGACGTGGGAAACTTGCAAAGTAGGGATGCATGGAAATGAAAATTCTGGATGACCGAAAACCAAAACGAAACTGTTTTGTAGTAATTATTTATTATTTTATTGAATAATATTAAGTAATTTTGTAAGACTTTTAACTCAATACTTAAATTGAAGACATTAAAAAAAACACAAACCAATAAAATAACATTTCATTAAAAGTAAAGTTTTAGCAGACTTCTGGTGAGCATGTGTGGTACATGCATAGATATACTATGCCCACAAAGCTCAGGTTTTTGGCCATTTTTCACTTTTAGCTGAAAAACCAAAAGGCCATTTTCAGCTGACAATTTCGATGACTGAAAATTCAGTGCATCCCCTATTAGAAAGAATATACTACCTTGAAAGAATATGTTTTTTTAGCCAAGTTAGCATATCATGTTGCTCTGAGGATTTTGTTAACATCCCAAATACAATATAATCAAAGTGCTTCTCTAGTAAGTGAAAGAGTGTACACTCTAAAGAATGTGTACAATAAAAGTGAGCAGCTGAAAGCAGTGTTACACAAAAAAATTTTTTATGTAAACGAACATTTATAGTCAGTGGTGCTGTGTAGTACATTGGATGTGGTCCAAGACAAGGAGGCATCAACAGTATTTCTGTGCAAACAGTGGATTTGACTCTTTCACTATTAGTATTTAGTATAGACCTGGTTTGAATCCTATTCCTATCCAGCAGAGTTTAGTTTTGACTAATTTAACACACATGAACCATCTAACCAAGGCCTTTAGGATGTTGTGAAACACATAGCCAGCTGTGTTCGACACAAACTCTGCTGGAAAGTGACTTACTAGAAAAAGGACAGGACAGTCCTGATGTAGAAGTTCTCAAGCAAACAGTCATGTTTGGTCCAGTTCTGATTTGTATTTTGCTCACATGTGTCCAGATCACACTTAAATCAGACATCATGTACATTTAAAAAGGTATGATGACATTTTTAAATGTAAAATTCATATAATTCAATAAGAATCATAAGATCAGGAATTTTCACAAAGGAAAAACCTTTGGCCACCTACATTACATTTCACATCAGGTTCAAGGTGAACAGAGTAGAAGTATACTTGAAGAATGATAGGAGATGCTTACTATATATGTAAAAGATGTTTTGCTAGCAACAGTGATGTTAAAGACCCCATGAAACAGCTCTATATTAATCATTCTGCCTAATTAATCTTTAAAAGTCATTTAAAAGTAAAACATTGATTCAGAATTTTTAACAAATGTCTTTAAAGCAAAGAATTGGAATCATCATAAAACCTTCATTTGTTGAATTCATGTGGTCTTTAGAGCGCTTCTGCACCTCATTGCTGTTCCATTCACATGCTTCCCTTTGCTTTCCATTGACTTGTGCTTGTCATTGTGACTGTTCTGTGCACTTGTGTGTTTTATTTGTGTTTATGTGTGTTTGTGCATGTGTCTTGTGCTCACCCTTAGGATCATTGGGTGTGCGGTTTGTTCCTGAGCCCAAACCTGCAAGTACTTCCACTAAAGAGTCACAGCCACCCCATAAACAGGCCATTCTCCCTCCCAAATGGGTGATGGCTGCTTCTTCTTCCACTGAACCTGCTCCAGTCCCACCCTCATTCTCCTCTTCATCATCATCTTCATCATCATCCTCCTCCTCTGCTCCACCCATTGCTAAGCCTCCTCCTAGGACTGTGTCTTTGAATGTAGATGACTCCACACGCAGTATTCTCATTCCTTCCTTAATAGCAGGTGACCGTGAAGTGCCCCCCACTGTTCCCGCCCACACGACCCCACTCACTGTTCCCACCCACACGACCCCACCTACTGCTCCAGCTCACGTGACCCCGCCCACAGCCCCTGCCCACTTGAACCCACCTGCTGTTCTTCCTCACTCGACCGCACCCACCGTCCCCGCCCACTCCACCCCTGCAGCCCCTGTTGCCCCTAAACAGCCGCCAGTGCCCCCTCCCAAACCCATCCATCACAACAGCAACACAACACTGCAAGGTGAGTCATTATTTTTCCTGTTGGTTTCTGCTTCAAGGCTGCATCTGCAAGTATGTGTAACTTTATGCTGCTTTTGTGATAGACTTTAGCTGGATGAAAGGATGATGAAAGTATGTAAAACATTTTGTTTTTATGTTCGTGGAAAATAAAAGTTTGTAAAAAAAATTATCATATTAATAAATAATAAATAAAATAAAATAATTTAATTTAATAAATAAATCTATTTTTTTAAATAAATTAGTTTGATAAATAAATCTTTTTAAAATCTTATTTTATTAAGATTGGTCAACCGGCAATTTTTTTTTTACATGCACATCTTGTCAGGGAACAGTTGTGTGTTCAGTAGTAAATCTTCTCCGAAGGCCAGAGGGCACTCTTGCGTGCATGACTCCAAACATGAAGAAACAGCAAATCACCATAGGGTTGCATTATACAGAAGATTTATCTGCTTTCATTGATTCAGTATGACTAACAATTCAATTCTATTCATCTTTATTTGTATAGCAATGTATATTGTGTCTAAGCAGCATAACATAGAGGAAGAGTAAAAATCCATAATATTTATAATTGTGAAACATTCCAGCAATTCAGGCAGGGATGAGAGTAGTGTAGAATGCTGGTGTAGTTCTAAATAAACTAGGACTGGTTCAGTTTAGTATGAATTAGGACTGAACAATATATTGTTTGAGCATCGATATTGCAATGTATCCATAATAGTCACATTGCAGGATTAGATTATTTATTAAAGATTAAAGATAAATATATAATTTTGTATAAAATGACAAACATCTTATTTTACATTTGATTGTTCAATTTCTGTACTTGAATACTGTTAGATTGCTCAGAAAACCATTAAACCACTGTTTCTTTAACTTAGATTTTTGCTTTGTCATATTTATAAATGCTTGTAGTTTATTATATTCTATGCAGATGCACTGCATAGAAAAAGACTTGATCATCCCAGTCAATCTAAATTAATGAAATCTTTCCAAATAGAGTTATATAAAGCATCAGGTGAAATTATTTTCATATCGCAATATATATTGCAGCCAAATAAAATATCAAAAATATGTCAAATTTTTCCAATATCCTGCAGCCCTAGTATGCATCAGTTTAGTTCAGATCGGTGTAATGTAAATGTCACTGCTGAAGGCACTGATTCAATGAAGAGCACGGCTACAGTATAATATCCCAGAAGCATTTATTTCGAACACTTGACTGACGTTATGAAGGGAGTTGGTAGTAAAAACATGTTATTAAATGTGGTACTTTCATGTGCATCATTTATTACATACAGTTGTAGTTCACTGAGAAGCAGCACAAACAGCTGTCATTATCACAGAATGATTATTTTGATTTCAGTATTGTTGTCAGATTAAATCGATTTCGATTCTAAAACACGATTTTGCGCTTGTCAGTGAACTACGTGCTTTAAATGCTGCATCGTCTGAAAACGTGTTGAATTTATAGTAGAACTGGCTTTGCTGACAATGCACACATACGTTGCCTTTGATTAATCATTGCTGTCTTTGCGTTTGCTACTTCATGGAATGTGCTGATGTGATTAGCATTTTGTTGTCATTCCACATTGGTAGCATTGAACAAAGCTCTTTTTCTACCACCTAGCAAAAGTTTTTCAATGCATTCATTACAAATTGTTATTATTATTACTACTTTTTTATTTTTTCCACAGAGCAGGCAGTCTAGCTGTACAATTTGCTCTCTCAATTTATGACTTAATGGCGTAAAGTAAAATAAATGATCAGGCTCGGACTGATCAGTTGAAAAAGGCTTCATCAGTCCCAAATAACAATGTTTGGTATCCGTCCAAGCTGAAACAGTCTGCCTCTACATGTTACAAAGGCCCAAACACTTTCTGTTTTAAGTCTATCTTAAAAACGTATCTTTTTAGTCTGGCATTTAACACCGTATGAGAGCTGTTATTTTATTTTTTCTTATTTTATTTTATTTACTATTTTTATTCCATTGTGTTATGTTTTATAATTTGTACAATTCTTCTGATCTTATTGAACTCATACCTGAACATAACTTTGGTGAACACCTGTTGTTCCTTAAAAAAAGTGCTTTATATATAAACTTTGACTTTAAAGACATCCCTACTGTACATTAAAATGTTATTGCCTAAAAGTTAATTCATTCATTTTCTTTTTGGCTTAGCCCCTTTATTCACCACAGCGGAATGAATCGCCAACTTATCCAGCATATGTTTTTTACGCAGAGGATGACCTTCCACACAACCTTTCATAAGCATAACATAAGAACAACCCTTCACTGGGAAACACCCATACACTCTCATTCACACACATACACTGTGTACACTTTAGCTTACCCAATTCACCTATAGTGCATGTCTTTGGACTTGTGGGGGAAACCGGAGCACCCGGAGGAAACCCAGGCGGACACGGGGAGAACATGCAAACTCCACACAGAAATGCAACTTGAACCAGCGACCTTCTTGCTGTGAAGCGACAGCGCTACCCACTGCACCACCAAGCCTGCCCTGCCTAAAAGTTGACTTCTAAAAATCCGTATACGGTGGTTATGAGCAGGTGTTATTTCTGTAGTGACTCAAAATTTTAGTAAAAAGTTTATTCATCAATTAGGAATGAAATTATTCAAGTTAAATCATTTTTCAAAGGTGTGAGAACTTTTACATCTAGGGCTCATTTCATGAAAATCTTCTAAACAAGTTCCAAATGTGCAATATGCAACATTGTTCAAAACTTACTGTATTTATTTAATCTTCCACGCCATGTGTTTGTTTTATCCTGAATCACGGCAATACTCCTTTATCGAGTGTTTACATTCTGACTCTTTTTGATCTGTAGAGTTGATTGTGGAATAACCCAATGCCTGTGTGGCTTTTCATATCCATAAACAGACCATAGTAGTTGTGGTTACAACGTTTTTCCTAAAGAAGCATGCAGTTTTATTCATTTGCTTCTATAGCTGGAAGGCTTTAAGATATTGTAGCTTACAGACAGATACATTGTTAAGAATGTTACAATGGTGAAGTGGAATTTTTTAGTAAAAAAAAAAAAAAAAAAGAATACTGTACCATATTCTTAAGTATCTTCTTAGGAACTTCTTAAGAGAAAAAAAAATAGGCTTTGCTGTCTCTGGATGCAATGAGGTTTTTTGCATTCATTTGCAGCCTGTCTTTTCTGCACTCTCTAGAGTAAATGTTTCCTGTATTTGTGCATGAGTGAGTGCTACTAGTGTCTGCACATCTTATGCTTGCATACTCTCAAGTGTTTTTACATATTATGTTGTAATTGTGAAATTCAAAACAAGGTCACTTCTACAGAGTTGTTTCTGATTTTTGAATTTAAAAAAAGGAAAACTGTTAACCACACACAATATTTGTCATTTACTTTATAGTAAGTATTGCTTACATTTAGAATTTTTTTTATTACTTTTTTATTTTTTAATTTTTTATGTATAGTATAATATATAATGTATAGGACAGCAAACAGAAATAGGAAATAGTTGAAGAAAATGTTTTGTCTCCCCAGTGATCAGAATCAAGCGAAAAGGCCTATATTTGTGTATTGAATCAGGTGTGTGAATGTCTCTGAAGCACAGACACAGATGAGTGTTCCAGCGAGACAGGCAGGCATAGACATGTCTCTGTGCTGTTTGTGCTGCTGCCCTACCACACTTTTCATTGAGCAGCTTCATATAGGCCTACACAGATTCTGTGCACGCAAAAATCTGCAGATTTTTGAGCCTGTTATTCAGTTTATTTATTATGTAGATGAATGTAAATATATATTTATTCAGTTTGTATGTTAATTTAAGTAATATTATTTAATAATATGCAAATGTTTATATGATTTGTGTACAATACAGTTTGTAAAATAATATTTTCTTTTAGTAGATATAGTATATGAGACTTACATTATTTGTAATATTTAGATTTGCATTGTAAACCTTAAGTTAATTTTAAGGTTTAAGTTAATAAAGTTTTTATTCCATGCGTTTAGTTTTTAGTTATGATACTCTCAAAATCATTATGCTCATAAATCCAAAGGTTTTGTTTAAAATTCTGCACAGAAATAGCAAAAAATGTCGGCAGATTCTGTCTGGCCCTGCATCATAACACTGGTCTATATAATTATACAGGGATTCTGAGGAAATTCAAACAGCTTACACTGAAACACAATGTTGTCTGACAGGTTTTAAATGTGCCGTTTCACATCAAATCATATAAATCAAGTTATTGTACTTGAGCAGGGGATGGTGGAAAAAAAAGGATATGTGTGCGTGCGCGTGTGTGTGTGTGTGAAGTGTGTCTGTTTGTTCTCAGTAGCAGCTGATGCTCTGTCTGCTCTCACAGACAAGAGAACTCCATGTACTTTTGTTCTCAGCATTTTTGTTATCACTACAATAGAGAACAGTGGGTGACTACGTATTTTTTAGCCACCTAGCTTCCAAATATATTTTCCCAATTTATTTTCCTATAATAATTCAATATATCGTGACCATGAACATGCACACTTTTAACATGGTGGGCACTTAAAAATACAGTGAATAATTATTTTTTATTTAAACTTTTAGAGTACCTTTTTAAGAATTTTCTGAATTTTGTGTATTGGCAGTGGTTGTTCTTTACAGCATTAATTGATTGAAGACTTAAGCAATTTATTTTTACAAATATTTTTATAAAAGTATTTTCACGTGTTAATTTGGCAGAAATATTACAGTTGTTAACATCCGTTAATTTAAGTAAAATCTATTTAATGACAACTACAAAAGAATTTATTAATCTTAGGTAATTTTAATTCTAGTTATTATTGCCTAAAAATGCATTACAATCATAGGAATCTTTTTATTAAATGGATTAATAAATGGATTGATAACTAATAGAATTCATTCGTAATTGAATTGTATTTTCTTTATTAAATTTAACATTTAACTATAGTTTGGCTGTTTCTCACTGTTGATTTTAATGCATTAAATAACATTTACTCATAAGACCTTTACTGTAGAAACAAAAAGACTAGCTTGCCATTGACATGTTTCATTATATCTATTTATTTATTTTTTTTTTCATTTTTCAGTTGATTTTCTTTAGTTTATTCTATTAGACTCTGCAGGCTGAATTCAAATAAAAAGAAGAGAGACAATTCTGATGGCTAAATGTGTCATTGAGGAAAGATAACTTTAGACATGCCATGGCCCAGTGGTATGAAAGGCCGGCAGCAGCTGCCCAAGTATCAGGAACACAGCACACACCAACCCTGTCCAACAGAATCTATTTATAGATGTTGCTAGTCCAGATACTGTACCAGGACAATCCCGTTTCATTTCTGATCCTGAAACCGTTGAGAGACAATGGAAAATATTTAAACTAGGAGAAGCCATTGACTGTAATGCAGTACATTTTGTCATCTCTAAATTGGAATTAGAATGGTCAGAATTGGATTTTTTTTCTTTATTATAGCATACCAGCTATTTTTTTTTTACTTATGTGTTAATATCACCAAAAATACTTTGAATTTGTTTTGTCAAGCCTGCGCATAAGTAAATAATCGAATGCAAAATATTAATTTTCAGTTGAAATATTTGATTCACTGAGCACAAAGCTTCCACAAAGAAAACAGTTGCTATCAGTTGCCAAGTTTAAACTAGATGAATACTTACTTTCACCAGATAAATATGTATGGGGACAAGAGATATTGATTTGAGAGTACATTTATTTAAATGTCTAACTGTTTGTGATCTAATGTTCTATACCATTACATCCAATTTCATTTTTCATGTAATGAATAACTATAAAAGATAAGGAATGTGGAATTAGCTTTCTTTGTCTAAAATGAGCCAGTTTGCAATGCCCAGATGATATAATTAATTAATTGAGCACCATTGATTTGTGTTTTCATTTTTTATTAGTTCACCAAAAAATAATAAATAATAATAAAAGTTAAAAAAATAAGGTAAAAAAGGTATTTGCAAGCACACTGCAGTGACTTCAGTGGCTTGAATGAACGTGATTTTACCGGTTGTTGCTATGAATACAAACCACTGGATGTTATGATTGGCCAATCAGAATCAAGTATTCCAGAGAGCAGTGTAATAACACAGTTAAAGTTACAAAACGTCCACCATCTTAAAATTGAAGTGTGAATTTCTGGTGTACAAATAACACCAAAAGGAATCTTACACAATCCCCTTTCTTCCATCATACTCTTACAATTGTTTGTCACATGTTGACATGGGGCTGCTCACATTTACTTGGCTCATCCCAAAAAACTCCAATACTGTTCTATATCACTGATCTTAATCCTAAAGACTTCTGTTCATCTTCAAAACACAATATGTATTCCTCCACCCCCATTCAATGTCAGTTACACAAAAATTATGTAAACCTTGCAAACTCGCATTTCTTGCACAACTAATAAGCATGTTTACCATATTTAAAGTACTCTATGCGTGTGTGTTTATCAGTGTTATATGTTAATATAAGACTCAAATAAAAGCAAAAATGTCTTCATTTGTCTTCAACAAGTCTTGTTTTTTTTTTGGTTGAGAAAATAACTATTTCTTTAAGCACTCAAAGGGTCATCTGTTGAGCTAAACCAGAGTCCAAAAGTGTTTGCAATTGTTGTGTGAGATGCTAAAAACATATTTCCCTTCACCCACTCCAAAGCTTCAACGTTGCAAAGATATCACAAATCTCCACCTCCTCAGTACTGGACAAGCTGGAGACAGCAGGCAGGGTCTGGAGTCTATCTCTCCCTGCCCACCTACCTCAGCCAAAGGGGTGCTCAGCTCCGCCCAGGTAGCCCTGGTGCTGTCCCGTCTATCACCAGCTGGCATGCATGTCCTAATGTTCTAATATTCTCACAGAGTCATGCTTGTTTTCACACCCATACTCAATATCTACGCAATCTTGCTCCTAATCACTGTGATTACTGAGAACAAATCAATGGAATTCATTTCATCCTGTGCAAAGGATGTGTTAATTATATTTTTAGATTTAGTTCAGGATTAATCTGGTAGACAATGCAAATGCCGTTTTATGTTAATGTTTCACCCTCTTGTAGAATGTCAATGAGGATCACTCGTCAGCAAATACTGAGTTTGGAGGGAGTGGCAGTGCCAAGTGTTTGTTGTTTTTGGCATTCAGTATGAAACTGAGCTGCATGTAAGGTCAAGATATTTTAGATTTAGCCCAGAAACACACAATAGTTTGGCAAGTAGGCAAACTCAAAAGTAAATGCTTGGAATATGCATACTTAAAATGCACTCTCTCTGAACTGAAGAGGGTGGTTATTCTCTTTAAATGTCTCTGCTATTAGCCTTTGCAGTGTGTTGGTGAGTTATGAGCAAGGATCATGTAGTAAGCAGCTAAGTAGTTTCAACTTATATTTCATGTTCACTTTTAACTAATATGCACAGAAAGCTTCTCTTCGAAACTGTTACTCATTGATTGTAGTCGGCCTGTTAGAGAAAACAGACCAATGAAGTAGAATGTTTAAGGCTGTTTACACCAAGATTTATAACTGGATTAGTGCTATCACCAATAGACTATATCATGCACTGCAGTTTTGTCGTCTGCAACTATACACGCTTGACATCTGTAAGTCAGTGGATTCTAATTGGCAATGATTATGTTGTTTATTAGCTGAAAAAAAATAATAATTCTGGATTTCAATGATTGTTCTGTTCTACTGCAGGAGTAGCAGTGTAGTGTTGTGGACTTTGTGATGTCATTTGGGATGTGAATGATTATTTATTATTACCCCTATTCATTGCTGTCGTTACAGTTTGTCCTTGGTGTGAATAGGTCTTTGCTTTGATGCTGACTAGACCTCGTGGCAACATTAAGAAAGGGTTCTGAACCACCTCATGTTAAAATCCATCTTTTCTAGCTAGGAATATTTGTGTTCATAAACTTGCATTGAATAGCAAGTTTAAATTTTATTTTTGTAAAACTTTTATCTCCTCTACAATCCCTAATATATTATCCCATCCCATCATGTACTAATACCAGTTTGATTAATTTCATGGCATGCAAATCAATGTCTTGGCTGATAACATCATAGCTTGTCGCCATCATACAGATCAAATAGTTCTTGCCATGTGTGCTTGAACCCTGTTTTCTCTGCAAAGCTGATTTTGATTTTGCTCCTTTTTTTTCATTTTTTTTTCACAGTGGATCCCTCTCAAGTCCCGGTCCCAGTCAAGCGATCTCCACCCATTCCCCCAAAGAGGAATACTCCTGTGACCAAACGCAACTCAGATGACTCTTCAGCCAATCAGCCTGAGCCTCCACCCCCTGGCCCCACCTCTGTCCCAATCCCAGCCGCTGCACCAATATCTGCTCCAGCATCTGCGCCATCTGACAGCAAAAACTCAAACTCTGGAGGATTCTCTCCTCCACCACCCCATATCCCACCTTCCCCTCCTCGTGCCCACCAGCCCCCTGAAGTCATCCATGTAGACCCGCCCAGTCCCACAACAGAACCGCCTTCTCAGCCTCCACCTCTACCTTTGCATATACGCATCCAGAGAGCTTTGAACAGTCCAGGCCCGGTCCATCCCAACCCGGAAGGTTCTCAGCGAGCACATTCGCTTCTCTTTGAAATGCCTCCAGACTTTCTCACTGAGGCCCCAGGAGGAGGGCGATACTCTCTTCCAGTCACTATCGAACCTCTGCGACTGTGAGTATTTATATTTGTTTATCTTAGAATGTCCTCTGCCCTTGTACTATTACTGCGTGTAACTGATTGCTAATTCCCGGAAAGAGTGTAAGTTAATGTTATGCTAAGCTTTTTATATACTGAGGTGTCCTAATTTGGTTTTTGGAGAGTCACTGTGGACTGTGGTCCTTCAGGATCAACCCCTGATGAATACTCTACTGTATATATATATATATATATATATATATGTATGTATGTATATACATATGTATGTATATATGTGAAAAAGTCCCTGTCAAAGCCTGACAAAGTCCCATACATAATAGTCTCTGCTCCTTCCTTTAATAGCAAACAGCCGACAAATCCCCTGCAGCGTATATTTAGTATATTTTTATTATAGTTGTCATCATCACTTAATTTTTATTTAGTTTTCGTCGGTAGAAACTTGTTCGCCCTGAAATTTATGACGAAAAATTTTCGTCAACAAAATTAACACTGATTTGAACTGATTTAGCATAATTACTCCACTCACACGATCCTTCAGAAACCATAAATAAAATCCTTTTTTTGTCCCTAGATGTCCCATAACTCTTGGGAATATGCTACAATTCTAATTTATCTTCAAATCCTGTGTCCGGAGATATCTAATTGATTTTTGAAGGTAGCAGAGATATATCCTTCACTGATTTGATATCCTACAATCATTCTGTTGCCTTATAGTATAGCTAACAAAATTGCCCTATACACTTTAAATAGTGTACTATTTGGTATGGCAGCCATTTGTAGCAATGTCCGAAACTATAGTGGACCTTCTGAAGAGCACTCGGTCAGCCCCACAGCACAGCACAGCACAGCAAAGCACAGCAATAAGGAGTATATAAGCCATGTGCACTCAACAGCTAGAAAATACTAATAACACACTGTGTGAGAGTTTGTGCACTGAATGAAATTCCACATCTCACCACTATGTTGCATTCGTAGCGGAATCCTATGGGTGTTTCTAAATAAATTACTTAATTGTTCAATTTACCTTTATACACATGGCAGAAATCAAATTTCATTACTAATATACAGCTCACAAAGGGTTGAATAGCTATCACAGGGCCTGACCAAGAAGTTTATCAATCAGCAAATCACAAAGTGGCATTCCTTGCAGTGCACTGAGTGCTCAAATTCATTCACTCCTTTAATTAGACTATAATAGTGGACTAATGTAGGGAATAGTGAATGAGGGTGTAGGGGTCGGTTTCAAACAGTTGAAGTGATTTTGTGTGTAAATGGACATTTTGACCAACTTTTTTCCCACTACTGATGTCATTTAACAATAAATTTGTATTGTAGTATTTAAAATTTCACATATTTATCAAAAAAACACTTTGTTTGTTGTAGATTGTTAATGAAATCTGTCTAATATAATTTTCAAGAGCTGCTTTCTTCTGGAAGCATCTCTAGTTTCGGGTTTCCCTTTTTGGATGATGAACATAGACCATAATGCCACCTGTTGATAAAGAAAATTATTTTCTCTCTTTCAAGTGCACTAGTTGGTTGATGGCTGTAGGCTTTGCAGTAAATTCAAACACAACTTGTTGGTTGTGAAAACTTTGGTTGAGAAAACTGAAAGCAGTTTTCTTTCATCAGTACTTTTTCTTCAGTGTTGGTTTTCGTGTCATAACCTTTAAACTGTGCTAGCTATGCTACATATATACAACACTATCATGTTTCATGCTTGCTATGTGTTGTGGTAAAGAAATATCGACGCAGCCCCATATCATTCACATGCTCACTGTGATTGTATGTTATTCAGGCCTGAGGATGATGATTTTGACATGGAAGAAGAGCTGCAGAAGCTGCGGGCAGTCCCTCGGCCGACACAAAAGCCAGAGCTGGAACCACGCAGCCGCCGCGGCCTTGTTGGAGACCCACGAGTCACTGTCATTCCTGAGGATGCGGGGTCTGGATCCAGTGAAGATGAGGAGGAGAGTGATTCAGATGGATCTATCCAGTACAGAGATGACGATGAGGAAGATGATGATGACGAGGATGTTCCCAAAAGTATGATCATTTAATTCTGAATAGCAGTTTGACGGTTATTTAGGACCCTTCCATGTGCTAGAATCAATAGCAAATATATTTTTTGTGAAAACATCAAATGAGAATTGTGAATGCATCTTGTCAGGTGGTCTTGCGAGTCGTGTGACGCGGAAGGACACTCTGGCCCTGAAGCTGGAGCGTCAGCAGGAGAAAGAGAAATCACAGGAGGAGGACAGCAGCACCTGGAACAACAAAGAGCAGTGGGAAGCTGTCCGAAACAAGATCGGCACCACCCTTACAAGGTCTGTGTGTGTGTTCAGAGGGCTTTTAAGGGTGTCTTTGTCCTTTCAGCACTGACACTGCTTGTGTCTTGGTCTTTTAGGAGGTTGAGTCAGAGGCCCACCGCACAAGAACTGGAGCAGAGAAACATCCTACTAGGTCAGTGTTGCACTTCCTTTTCTCCATAGCTTTCCTAGCTCTCCGTAGCATTTGGTATAGTCAGTCATAACTGATGTGTAGTGTCAATTTACTGATGCTTTCAAATAAATAAATTGCTTAATATCTTTCTGCATGTTCTTCTGTTATAGCTAAGAATGAAGAAGCCCGGCGGGCAGAAAGGAGTGAAATCAAGCGCAGGCTGACCAGAAAGGTACAGGTTTATTTCCCGTAATGGGTGAATTGAGCACTTTTTTTGCCATTTGCTGTATTTCTTGATCCTTTATTGAAGATTTCTCCAACAGCTTATTGTTATTTGTTTAAATGGCCACTATACATAATGAATTGCAGAAATTTGAAGTGTTTTTTGGTCTTTGATTAATAGTAGGTTTAAAACAGCATGCCTTAAAATTAGAGGTCAACCAAAAGTGTTTTTTTCTCTGGCTGATGCTGATGTTAAAATTCAGGGCAGCCGATGGTTGATATATTAATGCAGATTTTTTTGGCCGATATGTTTGGTCAATTTTCTTTTCTCTATCAAATAAAATTGTACAGTTAATTAGACATGATACAAAAAAAACTGCTTACATTAAACATTTATTGAAAAACAAAAGCCTGTCCAATCAGCCTGTCAATTTTGTTTTGATTTATAAAATGTAACTATGCAATCACAATTAAAAATGGCCTAAGAAAAAAAGATATATATGTAATTTCTTTAATTACTTTCACCATATTTACTGATATTGATTGTTGAATTTAATAAATAGAAAAAAAAGTAAAATGTGTGCATAATAGCTGACACACATAGATCAACACTTCATCGTTTTTTTTTACTGGAAGCCATACCCTTTAAATTATATTGAGCTTTTACATTTATATCAATGATGTAACTTTGCAACTGTCAAATTTCATGCCGCTTGATGGAAATGAGCTTGGCATATGTGTAATCAAAACAGCTAAAATCCCCAAACGCTGATGAGGATGCAGCACAGAACTTACAATACTGATAAACAATGATACAAAATCCACTGATATAAGCACTGCCTCAGTTTCACATGCAGATTTTCTCTGCTACAGAAACAGAATTGACAACATAAAAATTCATGTGTAGAGTGCACGCTACTATAGTTTAACCACTGGACTTATTACCAGGTTTTGGTACCCGTGCCTGTCTGCAGCCTAAATTAAGCTGGTTAAATACAGTTTATAATTCAGTTTACAGTTTATAATTCTTGCTTCAAAATCAGTGACAAGGCAGTGGAGGACATCCGTGTTTTACTGGTGAAATGGCAACTTTACATGTTACACAACATATAGCTAAGTGATTAAAAATCTACTTAAAATGCAAAACACTAAATGTATTTACTTTCATTTTTGAACTAGTTACTGCATCCTTGCTGAATATAGAAATATAAGTTTCTTACAAAACAAAGATGGGAACACTTTACAACAGGATTCAAACTTTTTTGTTTATCCTTGATATTGTATTAACTAGCATTACCAAACAATAAGCTATTTATTTTATTTTTGTTGTTAGTAAAAATATTCATTGTTCGTTGTTTGCTCACATGCCATTATATAATAAACAGATCAATTCTGTAGCAGTATATGTTAATATTAACTTAACTATGATTAATGAATGCTTGACAAGTAGTTCTACTTGAGTCCACACAAAAATTATACTAATTCCAAACTTTTGAATGTTAATTTAAAAATGTTCCCTGTTTGGGAACAGAAATGTTAATCAGCAGTAATGTAAAACTATACAGATCTGAAATGTAATCCAAACTGAAATGTCTAAAAACAGCTTGCTCACGTCTATGACTTCTGAACTATCAGTGTAATAGTGGATAGCAAATACAGCCCACTAAGCCTTGTGATATTCATGCTGTTTCAGTAGCTTTAAAAAATGTATAATTTGTGGTTGTAATGCTGCAGAACATAAAAGCTGTTGTTGTTGTGTTTTTTGTGCGCAGTTGTCCCAGAGGCCCACAATAGCTGACCTGCAAGCCAGAAAGATCCTGCGCTTTCACGAGTATGTGGAGTCCACTCATGCTCAAGACTATGACCGGCGCGCAGACAAACCCTGGACCAAACTCACACCTGCTGACAAGGTCTGAGCCAATCACTGGTCTCATCTGACCCCTAGTGGTGACCGATATACCCTCATTCAAATGCTCTCTTATGTAAACTGAAGAGAGTTACATAAAAACATTTGCACGTAATTGGACATGTCTGTACTTTAGTACAAAAAAGGCCAAGCAAATCGTATTTAAATAGGCAAAAGAGAGAGTTTTGGAAGTTGTGTAGACATGATTAGACATTGATTAGACATGATATCATCGTTACAGTTGAACTCAACATCAGCAGATGCTCTGAGCATTGGGTTTGTTCTTTCTATCTCATCTTTTATTCTTTGTTCTCCTCCAGGCGGCCATAAGAAAAGAGCTAAATGAGTTCAAAAGCTCAGAAATGGAAGTTCACGAGGACAGCAGGATATTCACCAGGTCTGACCCTTTCAAAGCTTTCTTAATTGGAATAAACCCCTTTCATTACATTCTTAAGTATTATATTCTTTATCCAGTTGCCAAAACCAAATTTCCAGTAAATGTAACCATTGCTAATTTGATCAACTGACATGTCTGTATTAATTACGATTTTGGATCTTTTAACACCTTATATGGATTATCTTCAGCAGAGATGTCCAAACTAGGGCCCATGGCCCAAGGTAACCTTTGATTTGGCCCACAAATTATGAACAGAGATCATAATTTTTAATTTAACATAACTTTTTTGTTTGTTTGTTTTATTCCTGAGCTACAAAAAAGCAAACTAAAAATAAATGTTTCAATTAAATGCTGTAAATTAATTAGATTTGTTTTTAAATATAAATACTGTCACTCAACGGATAGAGGACAATGCAGAAGACATTGGCAAGCAAATCAAGGCAAAAAACAAAACAAAACAGGTGCAACTTGATTAGTGCAACTCCATTCTGTTATAAATGGGATTGTTTTTTTTGTTGTTGTTGTTTTTTTACTGTAATAAGTTCATTATAAAATGTAAAAATATATACAGCATTAGTTAATATAAAAAAGTGTTTTCTAGTTATTTTTAAATATTAAATAAATTAGGAAATCATCAATGGCAAGTTTAATGTAACAGAGTTTGGTATATTTACCTTCGGCCCACCACCCTCTATCAAGTTTGGTTTTTGTCCTTTTATAAGAAAAGTTTGGGCACCCCTGATCTACAGTGATCATCAGTTGTGTTATTTATTTAAAAAAAAAAAAATTCACTTATTATATTTAATTTTAGATTTTACATTATCATTTTTATTATTAATCAGGCGTGCTACAAAATAATAAATATATATATATAATCAGAATATAAAAATTCTAGTTCAAATACAAAGCATTTGTCATATGCACATTTCTGTACAATGACATTTTTACATTGTTTTTAATAAAACAGAAATAAAAAATTTGAAATGAAACGAGTTATACATTTAATAAACAGAATAAACAAGTCTACAAATAGATGCAAGAATGTAGGACTACAGGATCTGTTCAAATTGCATAGGAGTGTCAGTAAACAGAATATTCAAGATGCACTTGGCTAAAACAAACTCAAAAACATATTTAGTTTGTTTGCATAATTGTATGAATGCAAGACTCTTAAATGATTTTGCATCCTTTTTAACTGAACACTGAAATTAGCAATTTCAGGAAACACAAATAGTTACACAGTCACATTAGACAGATGATTCAAACATATAAAAAATAAAGAGCGCACAGGTTATGTACAAATATAATATGTAATACAGTGAACACATTACACCAGTCTTTCCGAAATAATTCCGATATGCTGATTTTATGTTCTTTAATATCTCTCTTAATACATTTCTTTTATTATTTAATGCATTCTTGTTCAATATAAGTATACATTTTCTTGAAAAGTCATGCATTTGTTGAACTGGTATCCATTAAATGCCAAGTCAGAAGAATGTTTTTCAATTTTATTTATTTCTCATTCATTCTTTTTTTTTATTTGTGAACATGATCATTTACTTTAACCTGATTCATACTATATATATTTATAACAATAAATCATCTTTCAATTCTCTTGCAGGTTTCATCGGCCATAATCATCATCCCCAAAGAGGAAGCTCTGGACCACCCCTATAACTGCAGCTAAAAGCATCCTGTTTCCCATGATCCTCCAGCATATACTGAAGAGCAGGAGGAAGAAGAAGTGATGAGGGTTTGTAAAGGATCCTGGTACTTCAGACTTCAGTCTTCCAACACTTTGGGGAGCAAGTTTGGAGTGCCACTTCCCATGATGCCCACAGCCAGATTACTTTGTTGGTGGAGTATTGCAGGGAAAGAGGGACACGTGACTGTGTGGATTGGGGTGTTTTAATAGTCTTCATGGTACACACATTTCTGTGATCAAGAAAAGGCAAAAGGCTTGTGTGTACCAACAATAATATATTTTTTAATAATAATAATGTGTGTTTAATGATATGATGTCCATTTATGCCTTAACACTGGTACTTTTTTTTTTTTTTTACCTTGACCTTAGAGTAATACAGAAGATGCATAAACAGTTTCTCACTTTGAATGTGTTTTGATCTGTAAGCACATCTTTTGACATTCTCAGGACGACAGCACACGGTGTCACTTTCTCTATATGTGCGTTTTACTGTAAATTACTGTCATTTTTACTGTTTCACATAGATTAATCACCTTCTTTAATAATATCCTATTTTTTTAACAACATAGCACTTCACATTAGATATTACAAGGTGAATCCTACAAAAAACACAACTTATTTTATGCAAAATAAAAACAATAATTTAAAAAGAAAAAGAAAAAGGGTTTGGCATGAAGAAAATTAAGCCTCTAAACTAAGATATTTTTTTTCAGCTTTGTGGTCATAATTCATAACATTAAAATGTGACCCCCCTTAATTCTTATTATAATGTGTGATGTTTAGTGTGTATCATTCTAAATAGTTGTTTCTATGTATTTTTTCATTTACTTTATTACAGTGGAAAGGCTGTAATAGAAACTTTTTCTTAGATAAACATGCATTTAGAGCAGTATAAAAATAAATCGTTTTCATATATTACCATAATGAAAGTGACTTTTTATCATATTACTGAAATTAGTTTTTTTTTTTTCATATTTCTAGAATTCTTTTTTCCACATTGCCAAACTTTTTTAATGATCCTAATGCTTCATTTTCTTCAAACAAACACTTTTTTTTTTTCTTTTGGTTTTGTTTTAATTCTTCTTTTTTTTTTTTTTTTGGGGGGAGGGGGGGAGGGAAATGATGACATGCTTCATGAGATTCTGCTATGTGTTATATAGTTGACTGTACATTGAACAATTTGTAACAAAATGGTTGATGTTACATCATGGAGTCACTGTCAAAAATCTTGGTGCATTTTTTTAAAGTGGTACGATAACCACAAACTAATTTCCACAACACTGCTGGTTTTATGGTACACTTTATTTAGTGGGCCACCAGAGGGCCTGTGCACTGTATAGAGACATGCTGTAGATTCATTATATTGTATATCTTGTCTTTCTGACATCAGAAATTTGTTTTAATTGTAATTATAGTATTACACTATGCTGTTTTATGAAATGCAAACAGTATGACTACAGGTTAAGTGAGACAATGATTTGGTACTGAACAGCTGTATAGATACTTTTTTATGTAAAGATATAATAAAAAGGGTTTTCAAGTAATACATGTACTTCACCATTAATTTAAACCTGTGAGTATTGTTTGCGTCTACCTTATATATACATCTTAGATAGCCTGTGTAATGATGCATGAACATATTTATTGGATGCCTCATATCATTTTTAACAAATTAAAGTATTTATTAACGCCATCAAACACATCAAATAGCATGTTTATGAGAAATTCTGCTATTATCATTTGATTTTTTTGGACACTTTCCATTGCAATACTATATAAATATGCATATGTCAGCCAATCAAGAAACATGTCTATAATATTTTTAGCCATGCTGATAGTGCCAGTTTTTTAAAGCATGCACTATGGTATTGCTATATCCAATACCTCACCCAGCATGTGCCGCTTTATTTTTGCACTATTCCATTACTTGAGGCCTGTAGAGGGCACTATAGACTCGTTAAAAATGAATATCTTCTGTTTTCTGTATCCTTCCTTACCTAATCAAGACTTTCTTATATTATGCATTTTTGGGATTCAAATTTTTATGCATTGACCATACACCTTTATCCCTGTTCTTGTAGCATTTTGTGTTTAAACGAAAAAAATCAGCACTCTTGTCTGTCTGCTGTGGTTCCATGTGGAGTTAAATCTATCTTTTATTTATTTTTTTTTACAGTATGAGCTCTCAAAAGCTTTTGAAATGTTAATTAATAAGCTTGCGAGGGGAAATGTCATTGTGGCTGTCTTATTGATATGTTTATGACCAGCACACCTATCATGACATTTTGAAGTTTTTCTGTATCATGAATTTTTCATGGTTTTCCACAGCTCTCTGACCCTCTTCACCTCCAGCACTGCAGCCTGTGTCTCTTTCAGCTTTTATCTGCCTTTTTCACCCAGTTCCCACTGCTATGGCTCTTTCACACCAATGGTATAAGGTTTAATGATCGTTTTTATCAGGGCAGTGACAGACATTTTCGGGGAGAATTCAAGAGAGTGAAGTAAATAATGATTATATTATCTTGATTATGTAATAAATAAATCAAATCTTAAGATAACATGATCCACTACTACAGGGCTGCTATTGAATGAAATCAGTATTTATCAAAATCAACATTCAGTCATTTAAATATATTTATTACTAATTATTCTAAATATAGCATTTTGAGAAACCTGCGAATCAAAAAACTGATAATGTGAGGCACTTTCAGATCAAATCTTGCGCCCCTGAACTGAACGAGTCCCCTGAAGTTAAACAGTTTGTCTTTTAATACAAGAAATCCGGGGCTGACATGAGCACTTTTAGCTTAGCATAAATCATTGAATTGAATTAGACCATTAGCATCTTACTCAATTTTTAAAAATAAATAAATAATTTCAATATTTTTTCTATTTAAACCTTGACTCCTCTGTATTTACATTTACTAAGACCAACGTAACATGACAAGCTGTTTTCTAGGTCAATATGGCTCTATATTCTTATTCTGGTGTAATAATCAAGGAATATTTCTGCCATACCATGGCTGCAGCAGGCGCAATGCACCCAATGCAATTACCTAGTTATCTAGCTGGTGACTGTTTTCAAGTGCATAATATCACTGCACCTGCTGCAGCCATGGTAAGACAACAAAGTTTCTTGATTATTATGTGTGAATGAGAACATAGTTCCTCTCCAAGTTGGGCTAGAAAATAGCAACTTTTTTCATCTGTCTTGGTATGCAACTACAGAAGAGTCGAGCTTTGAATAGTAAAATGATGAAAACTTTTTTTGAGCGAGAGATTGTCTAATCCAATTCAATGATTAATTCTAAGCTAATTGTATGGCTGGATAGACTCAAATATGGTAAAACTCATCTTTTTAAGTGCATTATATTGGTAAAATTAGCTTATTTCAAAAAAGAAAAAAGCAGAGTGTTGCTTTAGGAGGAACATGATGAGAGAATGGCATGGAGTATGGAATTTAGATTTAAAGAGAAGACATTGTATTAAAATGAAAAAAGCAGGTGGATACTAAAATAATGATGAGGGGATAAGAACCAGATAAATGGTTTCAAATGTGCTATAAAAGAAAACAAGAATTGCCGCCATATTGGTGTCAAACCAAAGTGCTCAGAACTGACCACTTCAAAAGGCCCTTTGGAAAGAAGCTTTTCGAAAAAGTACAACGGATGGACACCGTGACCTCATGATCCTTTGTGCTGTCTTTCATTCAGAAGTGCTCATCCCTTTTCCCTAATTCCCTCGAAGCTGTCACTCTGCAGGGTCAACCCCTAGAGGGGATTAGGGCAAGTGTGAGCTCTTCTGAATGGAACACAATGCAAGACTAGGTCATTCTGGACTGAATGATTCATTGTCATTTTAATTGGTGTAGTCTACATGAAGTTTTATGTGGAGTTTGTTGTAAGAAAAATAATAATTGACCATTCAATGTAGTCTATGTTTAAAGAAGCGAGGATATGAAGGGACTAATAGTATATCTAAAGAAAGGTAAAGAAAAAAAGACAAGCGGTTATGAGCTTGATATTTTCATGTTTTATATATAGTAGAGGACTAGTCAAAATTTCTGTTCTGCAGCCTGTCTTCATTTGGAGCTTAAGGGGTTCAAGTGTGAAGGCTGGAGGAGCTGAACTCATAGCGCCAACTGACATCTGGGCTGACAGCTCCAGGATTGAGCCAGAACTGCGATAACTAAACGTAATAACAGAAATTATTGATTGCTTAACAGCACTGGTGATATTCACAAAGAATGCAACTTGCCATGAAACCAAGAAGAAGAAGTGATGGGCATTTTAAAAATGGCAACTGCGGCTGCATCAGAAAGCTTGGGGAGTGACTCGGAAAGCAGCATTACTGCATGAAGACACATCGTAAAACAGATTTCAGACTTCTGTGACAACACAATGATTTGACCACGTACAACAAAATAGAGAGAGCTTTGTTGATGAATAAGGAAATATTAGCTTACTCTACAAGACTAACTTGTCACAAATGCTATCAAAACATTTTGGTCAAAAAGATATTTAAACATAAATCGATAACAAAGTAGTGCTTTGAGATGCCAATTTTTTTTTTAGCTCAACTATCAGAAATGGAATTCACAGAATTGTGGGATATCAAAGACAGTGAAGGATACATCTATGCTGCCTTTGAAATTCAATTAAAAGAAGGTATCTCAGGAGACAGGAAGTGAAGCAGAATTTGTATACGGATTTCCCTTCCTACATTGGAGCATTTTAGAGCTTTCGACAAAGCATGCAAACATACCACTGGATTTTGGAGGAGATGGTGGTGAAGAAACACTGATAAAGAAAATAGCTGAAAATTTAGTGTAGAAAAGCATATTTAAGCACGCATGCAAGCATGTTAACTTAAAAAAAACAAAAACAAAAAACAGCTAACGCTAACATTGCGGCTTTGACGGTATGCAAGTAAGCCCTTACAAAAAATTACTGCAGTTTTTTTTTTTTAAAGAATACTGCAGTTTTTTTACTGGAATACTGCAGTTTTAGTTAACTTCTGAAAAGTGCCGTTTTTTTGGACACTGGATTATTTAAGTATATTGCATTATTACTGCAATACAACTGAAGTACTACAATACAACCAACTGCAGTACATCTACTACAATACAACTGAAGTACTACTACAGTACAAATGCAGTACAACCAGGGCTTGACATTAACACCCGACAAATGTGGGTAGATTTCAGCTGTGGCGGGTTAGAGAGCCGCTCCCACTAGCCACTTTGGCTGGTTGAAAATAATTTTTAAACTGTAGTTTATCGAGAAGCAGCACGACTGTCAAAATAACTGTTCGCGCCAGCAAAAGAAAGCAGGTGAATACCGAATGAGAGGATGATCACGCGCACGGTGAGACGCAGACTTTTTTTGAGACTTTCTCACTGACGAGGGCTTTAGTACAGCGCACAGCTGATGTGATGCGCACGAGAGATTATAAAGCTTGCGCACTCCCATTTCCTTACGTGTCCAACAGAGTCTGCTAATTCAACTTGCAATCAGTTCTCTTTGAAATAGACATGGATAAAGCTGGACTCGTGCACTCACAGTCCTGCTGCTTTCAAGAGCTTGAGATTCTTAAAAATATATATTTTTGTAAGCAGCAACAGTTGCTTCTTTCGCTTTTTACCATTCTTTGAACAAATTATTAATGGGCCTAACGTTAACTGTGTGCACGTGATCATACTTTCATTATAGCACACAGTATGCTTTCTTTTGCTTAGTTATTTTTTTATTTAGGGTTTAATTATCATCCTTTACAATAACATTGCTTTATCAAGAGATTAATTTCCCATTTATGTATAGTGAACTGGTGGTCTGGGTCCTTTAGCCTAGACAAACTACTGTGCATAGTTTTAGATACATGACAATAGTTATACTTAAAATGTCTTTTTTTTTTTTTTTTTTTTTTTAAAGAAAGGTTTTATTGAATAAAAAGTGCATGTATACAGCTATACTTAGCTTGTTTTTAATTAGTTAAAAATTGTAGTTAAGAAATAATTAGTTATATGTTTACTTATTTTTGGTGTGGCCAGAGAAAATTTTTTTAAATCCTTAGTGTTGAGTCCTGAAAAGACATGTGAAATAAGAACTAATTCCAATGCAACACCGAGAAACCACAACCCATTTGCTCATGCTCATCGAGCAGTCATACACAACACACAAAAAAAAAAAAAAATGAATGAGGCATGTGGACATAACACAAAATCTAAATGAAGTAAAGTTAAATTTATGCATATAAAATATATTTTCCCAACAACAAAATTGTGGCTAGTGAAAATGCCGAGTGGCTAGTAACGTTAAAAAACTACTAGCCACAGTGGCTGGTGATCAAAAAAGTTAATGTCAAGCCCTGAGTACAACTACTGCAATTCAACTGAATTACTACTACAGTACAACTACTGCAATAATACTGAAGTGATACTACTATAATGCAGTACAACTACTGCAATGGTACTGAAGTACTACAACTACTATAATGTAGTACTGCTACTGCAATACAACTGAAGTACTACTACAGTACAACTGCCATACCGCTATTGCAATCCAACTGAAGTACTTCTACAATACAACTGCAGTACAACTACTACTTTTCCTGCTCGGTGGACAATGGTTTCCAAATGAGGTTTCAGTACTTCAGTTGTATTGCTGAAGTACTACCACAATATATTGTAGTGCACTTTTCAGAAGTATAACTAACAGAAATACATCTACAATACATACTAAAACTAAAGTGCACTTTTAATACTTATGTACCTAAGTGCAATAAATTATATAACATATCACTATATTGCCTCTCGCAGTTTATTCAATGTTACTTCGGTTGTACTGCAGATTTTACTGCTGTTGAACTTTATTGTATTGTAGTTGAACTGTGTTTATACCTCATTATACTGCAATTACCACACCATTGGCATATTAGACTACAGCAGCACACATGCAGTAAAGACGGAGTCTACTTGTTTTTACTCCAGTTTACTGCAACTTATACTGCTGTTGAACTTTATTGTACTGTATTTGAACTGTGTTTATACTTCATTGTATTGCAATTTTGCAATTGTACTTATTTTTACTGCATTTATACTTCAATATACTGCTGTTGTACTGCAGTTGCACTACAGTTTTACTTCAGTTTACTGCAGCTGTTTTTTGTAAGGGAGAAGACCAGAGGCCAATATGATTGGCTGAGATGCTTTATCAGATCTATGTAGATTTATCTACATTATTCTATGTAGATATTAGATGTCGTATTATTGTATCTTCCCACTGTTAAACTTCTCCATTAGATCACGAGGTGCTAATTGTAGTAGCAAGTTGCACTGATCTTGTAATGTTACGTGTTTGAAATAAAAGAGCATGCTGCAACCAAATTTCATAGCCAAATTTTAGGTTGAGACATAATCAAACTTAAAAGTCTATCAATCATCAAAGCAAATGAGTACTCACATACCCTAGAGCAGTGTTCTCAACCACGTTCCTGAAGGACCACCAACACTGCATGTTTTGGATGTGTCCTTCGTCTGTTACACCCATTACAGGTCTTTCAGTCTCTGCTAATGAGCTGATGATCTGAATCAGGTGTGTTTGGTTGGTGGTGGTGGTCCTCTAGGAATGTGGTTGAGAAATACTGCCCTAGAGCCTCAAGAAGGCCATCCAAGCATTTGTAAACTGCTTGAGTTTTGCTTTTGGCATACCTATAAGTAACAAAATAGCAACCAAAAGGATAGGTCAGTAGTGACCCAAAGTAGTTTGGTTACCAACATTCCTGAAAATATTGTCTCCATGTGTTCTGCAGAAGAAATAAGTGCATACAGTGTTTGGAATAACATGACGATGAGCAAATGGTGACCGATTGTTAATTTTTGAGTGAACTTAACCTTTAAAAAGAGCAGTGAAGGCCAATGAAGCATGAAAATATGTGTACACCATGAACGAATGTGAAGGGGTTTACAGGTTATTTGTATAATCACACTTGTGATTCTGTTTTTCATCTGTTTTTGCTCCTGTACTGATTTCACAAGCTTTGCTATTTACACAGGATCGATTAAGAGCTATGACTTTAAAAAGAATCATCAAAGTGATTAAACCTCTTCTGCAGTCTATTAAACTGAAGTGTAACCTCCGTAAACCAGCAGAAGCTTGACTGTTAAAGCTTATCTGAAATACAGTGATGATGTTGGACTGCAAAGGAACATAGAAAAGATGAAGCATAAAATGGAAGAATGTAGAAAATGGAACAGAAACATTTTGACTTTGAATATGACATTCCTGATTTGAATGGGAATTAGGTTTATAGAATCAGTGTGTGATGCAAGATGGAAGACTGGAGCAAGTCGAAGGAGAGTGAGTGAATCAGTGTGTCTTTAGACTGATTTGAGCAATGGAATTGGGCGGCTCCTTTTTGGCTTGCATTTCCAGCCATCAGGCAGAATCCATAAATATTCAGAAGTTGATATGAAAATAATGGAAAAGTTTTTTACTATTATTCAAGATAAAATTGCAATCGGTTTTGTGCAAGTCTATATAAATATTTATATACTTTCAAAAAAAAATGGACTCAAAATCCAATGATCCGCTTGTAAAATGCAGATAAATTCACCCTATTATTACATGGTGCTCTGGAATACCTATATTTTTTATGTTTTCTCAGGCAAAGCAAAACTTGATAAAAGTGTTCAGAAAGGCCAACTTCAGTCACAAAAATATTCCCTAAAATGCACTGTACCTGTAGACTTGGAAGAAGCAATGCCCCGTCAAATGCATCCAAACTGTAAGAGGTGAAGTAAATTCATGTGCACCAGGCCTCAGAAAAGCAACCTTTGCCCAATGTGACATCCTTTGCTCAGTAATCACAGTACCTCTGCCTAAACAACCACCCTTCACAGGACAAACAGTACCAATAACACCATGGTGGAGGAGAATGGGGCTGTGACACAATGACATATCAAAAGGCACATGGTCTTGTCTTAACCTGGACCAAGCCAGGATTAAAATACAGACATGCAGGACTGCAGCAGGGTCTACAGATCTCCATTCCTTTTAAGGGATGGCAAGGTCAGAAGTAACACTGACCCAACAGCTTAAAAGTGGACCTGTCAAAGCTTCAAAAAAATGTTGCAAGCAGACAGGTTCTAATTCTCTCACCTCTCACTTTAAATGAGAATAAAACTCAGACAGAGTTTACACAAAAGGATTTGTCTTGGTGATAAGAGTGTCTAGTGCATGAGTACATGCATCATGTTGTCAGTCAAGCTGTAATCATAATTATTAATACAAATATTTTATTATCGAATTTTTATCTGACTTTTCTCAGTAGTTTAACAACATAATATTTGAAGCTGACAAACTTAAATCTTCTCTAATAGGACATATGTTGCTGCTTAATCCTCTTCGTTTACATGGACTACAGGTTTGCATTACTTTGATCTAAATGATGTGTTTAAGCTCATAATCGCAGCAAGAATAATTGTGTTTTTAATGTAAATTTACATGCATGTAAACACCCTAATCACATTATTGCCATTCTGACCAAACTGTGCATGTGCTCATTAGAGTGTGCAATTTGTCTCTATGGAATACACTTTTAATGAGGTTTGCCACATATTTTGACCATGCTTTTACAGACTGTGACTGTCAATGACCCTTTACACCCTCATCTCCAGTGGAATAGGCGTGAACAAAAAACTCCCATGGACTAATTTGGAAATGTACAAATTCGCATAGCTTCATAAATGATATTCACGACATTCTGAAATTTTACATCCGCTTCAAATTGCTGAACTCACGGCCACCATCTTTGCTCCCAACGTGACACAAGCACAGGCAAATCCAACTGAAAGTTGCAATTATTGCCCACACATTTTCTATAGAAAAGAAAAGCATGTAATACAACCATGCAAAAGTGTTTGCATAAATTAAAACAGCATTCAGTAAAATATATACACCTTCTGACTCCATCATTTGTGCTGTCCAGTGGGGTAAGTGTACTGTATAATGGCTGAAACCGGAGCACCTGGAGGAAACCCATGCGAACACGGAGAGAACATGTAAACTCCACACAGAAATGCCAACTGGCCCAGCCAAGACTCGAATCAGGACCTTCTTGCTGTGAGGCGACAGTGCTACCACCCCTGCTTAGATCAATATTGTGACAATATTGTAAACTGTGATTAAAAACGTAAAAAAATAACTGTGATAATAACAACTAATAAATGTGATACTGTCATAAGTCTATTGTTGTGAATAATGTAATCTGCTTGCAAATAGCATTGAAGAGTTTCGCTCTTGGCATGTAAACATAACACAATTACTCTCCTTACTCGGATTATTAGACATAATCACATGATTCATACACATGTAAATATAGTCACTGTTAAGAAACACACAGATTCAGGTAATTCACACATAACTTCTTTCTTTCTTTCTTTCTGCTGCGCATGTGCTGAGTGAGTGGGCGGAGCTTTGAGTGAGTGTTTGGTGCGTGTGCAGGTACGAGAGACTTACTTTTTTCTATCCCTTTTCTCCTTTTTTTTTTGAGGTTATTGACCACATTAGATTGAGAAAGAGGATTAATTAAACTTATACCGGAGCATCTGCTCTCGGTTTTTGTGTGAGAATGGCGATGACGGGGAGTCGGAGCTTTGTTTTTCTGACAAGGCGTCATGGAATCAAAGTGGACTCCGCTGTTAGTGTGGAAGAGTGTAGTTTGGCTATAGGTGAAGTTGTGGGCACTGAAAACATCCTGTCAGCATCTCGTATGAATAACGCCATCGTAGTATTTGTAAAGACTGTGGACTTGGCGAATCAGTTAGTTGAAAGTGGGATAGTGATCGGTGGAATTTTCACCCCGGTGCTTCCCCTGTCTACCCCATCTAAAAGAATAACTTTGTCCAATGTACCACCTTTTATTTCGAACGAGGTGCTGACAGGAATGCTTTCTCGTTACGGCAAACTTGTTTCCCCGATAAAAATGATCCCAATCGGGTGCAAGTTGCCGCTGTTAAAGCATGTTGTGTCTTTTCGTCGTTATGCCTATATGATTTTGCAGGACAACTTGGATGAATTAGACGTGGCTTTAAACTTTTGTCAGGATGAATTTAATTATGTAATATTTGTTACTACAAACAGCATGAAATGTTTTGCTTGTGGTGAAATGGGTCATTTAATTCGAGCGTGCCCAGGTCGAGTAAATCAGCCAGATCAAAATCGTCTACCGGCTGATGGCGGAAAAAATAACGCTGCGCGCGATACTGAGAATGACACGGCTGCTGTGGCTGGTGTTAGTGATGCGCCTAGCACAAGTTTGCCTCAGGAATCTACACCACAGACAGTAGCTGAGGTGATACTGACTGATACAAATGATGAAAGGAAAAACGATGTGGTTGAGGTGGAAGGAGACAGGCCGTTACAGGTGTATGAGCATCCAGTACGGGCTGCGGTGGATGGTTTGATAGAGAACAGTAACCCGGTTATAGCCGGAGAACAAGCGTCTTTCAATAAAGAACAGGATCAGAATTTGGACATGGATTTGGATGACAGTGCTTTTAAGACGCCTCAGAAGAGACGCTTAAAACAACAGAATACCGGTAAACAGACAAAAAAGACGGATAATTGCGATTTGAGTCAATCCGAAACTGAGAGTGAGAGCGATTTTTCAGAATGCAGTGTCGTGCAGTTTGCCTTTAAGCGGTTTTTCAAGCCGAGTTTACACTGTGGACGACATAAAGTCCTTTCTTAAAGTGACAAAAAATGCCAGGAATGTTAAAATTGAGGAATACTTCCCAGATGTCATGCAATTTATGGAAAAAGCTAAGTTTTTTAAGAGCGAGGGAGGTTTCCATAGACAGGAGGTGTATCGGCTAGAAAAACTGCTTGGCAAACTTAACGCCCAACCAAAGCTTAGTAATGATAACACATAAGTATGTTGTCCTCTTTTTTCTTTTCTGTTTTCTTTGCTTGGGTTATTTTTGCTTTTCTTTCTTTTCTATGGAGGAGGTTTCTTTGGCTTCTCTTAATGTAAATGGGGCTAGAGATATTAGGAAAAGGTTTCAGATATATGAAACAATTAAACTAAAGAGAATTGATGTCTTGTGTATTCAAGAAACGCATAGTGATGCTTTAAACAGTTCTGACTGGGGTAAGGAATTTGATGGATTGTCAGTTTTAAGTCATTTGACTTCAACTAGCAGTGGGGTTGCTATTTTATTCTCTAAGAGCTTCATTCCTGTTTCCTATCAGGTGGATGAAGTCATAAAAGGTAGACTTTTAAAAGTTGATGCCCAGTTTGAAAAATATTCTTTTATTTTTATATGTGTGTACGTCCCAGTGAATGCTTTAGAAAGGATGGTTTTTCTTGATACACTGAGTAACGTTTTAAGTAATTGTGGCTGAGAAAGTTTTGTTTTTAGGTGGGGATTTTAATTGCACTGAGAGCATTCTTGATAGGAATCATGTTGAACCACACATGGCTTCACAGAAGCGTCTAATTCAATTAATAAAAACCCATGACATTGTTGACGTTTGGAGGAATTTTAATGGCAGTCAAAGACAGTATACCTGGGCTCATGCTTATGACAATCTGATTTCACTGGCAAGACTAGATCGATTTTATTGTTTTAAGCACCAGGTTAATCTTTTCAGAAGCTGTTCAATTTGCCCAGTGGGTTTCTCTGATCACAGTTTGTTAAAGTGTGTTATATCTCAAAGGTCTATTAAGTCAAAAAGTGCGTATTAGCATTTTAATAGTAATTTACTGTCTGATAAGCATTTTAAGGAGATTTTTAAAGAATTCTGGAAGAATTTTAGAACTACAAAAACTTCATTTCAATGTTTGCAGCAGTGGTGGGAGGTTGCAAAGGTGCAAGTTAAACAGCTGTGTCAACAATATACTCTTAATGTCACAGGAGACATTCATCGTTCAATGAAATCAATTGAGAAGGAACTGGTAGAGCTTCAAATGCTTGTTGACAGCACATCTAATTTGGCCCATTTGGACTCTCTTAATAAGAAGAAAAATATTTTAGGTAAATTATTGGATACCGTAACACAAGGAGCGCTGGTCAGATCACGTTATCAGAGTATAGAGTTGATGGATGCACCTTCTAAGTTTTTTTTTAATTTAGAGAAGAAAAATGGGCAAAGAAGGCTTATACATGCTTTAAAATCCGAGGATGGATCTTTGTTGTCAGACCCTTCTGATATTCGAAAAAGAGCGGTGAGTTTTTATGAGGATTTGTATAATAGTGATCTTATGCACAAACAAACTACTAATGTCTTCCTTGAAAACTTGCCTCAGCTGTCCCAAGAATCTAATGCTGAGATCAGCAAGGCCTTAACTCTGGATGAGTTGGAGGAGGCTCTCCAAAGCATGGAATGTGGGAAAGCACCTGGACTTGATGGGTTGTCAATTGACTTTTATAAGTCCTTTTGGCCAGAGGTGGGTCCGGACCTACTGGAGGTGCTCAAAGAAAGCCTGGCCTATGGGCGGCTTCCCACAAGTTGCCGTAGAGCAGTTCTCACGTTACTGCCAAAGAAGGGAGATCCGAACGACATCAAAAACTGGAGACCAGTCAGTTTGTTGTGCAATGATTACAAATTGCTTTCAAAAGTCCTGGCAAACAGATTAGGGGGAGTTTTGGAGCAGGTGATCTATCCTGACCAGACATATTGTGTACCTGGTAGACGTATTGTTGACAATATATCTTTTATCAGGGATGTTTTGGACCTTGGCAAAAAGCTTAATTTAGATATTGGCCTTTTGTCGCTTGATCAAGAAAAAGCTTTTGATCGCGTTGAGCATAAGTATTTATGGGATGCTCTAGAGGCTTTTGTTCAAGTTTTATCTCAATGGTTAAGGTGTTGTACTGTGACGTTGAGAGTATTTTAAAAGTTAATGGTGACTTGTGTGCTCCTTTTAAGGTTTTTAGAAGTGTAAGGCAAGGCTGTGCTTTGTCAGGTATGTTGTATGATTTAGCAATTGAGCCTTTTTTAAATAAATTAAGAGCAGATTTGTGTGGTTTGTATATTCCAACATGTCCAAATGTGTTTAAATTGTCAGCATATGCAGATGATGTTGTTGTTTTAATTAGTTGTCAAGATGATGTTGAATTGCTATTAAAATTGCTAAATGATTTTAAGGTGATTTACTCTACCAAAGTGAATTGGTCTAAAAGTGAGGCCATTTTAATCGGGAAATGGTTAAATGGAGAACCAAACCTCCCAGATGGTTTACTTTGGACCAGGGAGGGTTTTAAGCATTTGGGAGTGTTATTGGGAAATGAAGCAGTTGTACAAAAAAACTTTGAAGGTGTTGTTGAAAAAATAAAAGGTCGTCTTAGTAAATGGAATTTTTTACTTCCAAATATGTCTTATAGAGGCCGCATATTGATATAATTAATAATTTATTGGCGTCATCTTTGTGGCATCGGTTAATGTGTGTGGATCCTCCATTAAATTTTTTGTCAAAAATTCAGTCAATTTTGATAGATTTCTTTTGGGATAAACTACACTGGGTTCCGAAAGCTGTGTTGTATTTGCCCAAAGAAGAGGGTGGTCATGGACTTGTGCATTTACAGAGCCGAACAGCTGCTTTTCAGCTTCAGTTTGTGCAGAGACTTTTGAGTGGACCATTGGACGCGAACTGGAGATCCATAACTTTTTTGCTACTGCAGTCCTTTGGAAATGTGGGCATTGAGAAAACTTTGTTTTGGCTGAATCCTAAAAGGATGGATTTATCCAAACTTCCAAGTTTTTACCGTAACATTTTTAAGATATGGACTTTGTTTACTGTGCACAGACCCTCAAACACAACTTCTCTACACTGGCTGCTACAAGAACCTCTAATCTGTGGTTCACGCATGGACATATCGTTTAGGGGACCATTTCCTGCACTCAACGAAATTCTTTCATCGGCAAAAATAGCAACTCTTGAGTGTTTATTAAAGTCAGCTGGAAAAGACTTTAAGAATGCTGACTCAGTTGCTGGACATTTGGGTCTTCATTCTAAACGGACAGTTATTAAACTCCTTGAGCAATGGAGAGCTTCTCTCACAACTGAAGAGATCAAGTTGTTAGAGGACTATTATGAAGGGTTAACTGTTCCAAATTGTAATGATGTTTTCCCGTTTTTGTCATTATCTCCCATTTTAGAAAACTGTGAAGGGGTGTTTTTACATTGTAAAGATGTGACAATAATTGAACCAGAGTCAGCTTCTGGGAAGGTTTTATATAAAACATGTGTTAAAGTTTTTAACAAAATGGGTTTAAACAATAGAGTGGACACTCCATGGCGTGAGGTTTTACAGTTGAATGAGGATGAGCACCCTCAATGGCGATCATTGTACAAGTCACCATTAACTAAAAGACTTGGGGATTTGCAATGGAGAATTTTGCATGGTGCTGTTGCAGTTAATGCTTTTATTTCAATTTTAAATCCTGACGTTGGTCACGACTGCCCTTTCTGCTCGCAGAGAGAAACTGTTTTTCACACGTTTACGCGATGTTCCAGACTTGAGCCTTTGTTTACTGTTTTACAGAATTTGTTTGTGTCTTTTGGCGAAACCTTTTCCACTAAAGCTTTCATTTGTGGGTTCAAATATGTTCAGAGGAAACGTTTTAAATGTCAGCTTCTTAATTTTTTATTAGGACAAGCTAAAATGGCGGTATATAGTACCAGAAAGCAAAAAATTGAAGGCAATGTGAGTCACAACTTGTTGGCAGTTTTTGTTAATTCTGTCAAGTCAAGAATCCTTGTTGATTTTAGGTTTTTTAAAGCTATGGATGATCTTCCTTCTTTTGACTTGATGTGGTGTTATGGCGGTGCTCTGTGTGAGGTTTATGAAAATGAGCTGCTTTTTGCTCCCATTTTGGGTTAATTTATAATTTTTTTTCGTTTTTTTTAATTAATTTATTTATTTATTTTGTGAGTCGATTGTTTAAATAATGTATTAATTTTTTGTAATAAAGTGTTGTGAAAATCAAATCAATTTCTTTCTTTCTTTCTTTCTTTCTTTCTTTCTTTCTTTCTTTGGAATCAGCCACTTTGGATTTGGCAGTGGATGGAGACTTGGAAAGTATTGCAGCGGGAGATGTCTTCTGCTTTGGCAGTAGTCCACTTCATACATTTATCCTCAAACTCAGCTTTTCAAACTCCCCCAACTATACTAAAGTGTGTCAATCATCAAAGCAAATGAGCACTCAAGAGGGCCATTTGAGCATTCTATAAATGTCCAAAAATGCAAGGCTAGACAGAGGCTAAATGTTTTTGAGCTTCTCAGAGTCTGAGGTGGCAGGCAGTGCATTATCTTCATCATCAAAGTCAACTGAAGTGGCATTTTGAGCAGGTTTTATCGATTGTTTGAATTTTCTTCACATGCTCAAGGGAGAACAAAAGAGGAAAAGATCATTATTAGCATTATCATGTTAGAAAATCAAAATCCTATTGCATTATAAATTTTCAAAGTGCTTCGACGTGACATGATTCTTCCATTTTCCCCGCACATAAATCTTACTCCATTATCAAATTAAAAAAACAAAATTTCAAACAGAGCTATACAAATAACTGCATTATTCCCTCACCTATGCAAAAAAAACAACTTTCATAGTCATTGATCAACTTATAGAATATAAAATCAAGCAAGTCTCAACCTTTCACCAATTAAAAATAAATCGACTTTTTGTGCTTCTTTACCCTCTATTTTTCTTTGCCTTGTAATGTAAATAGCCCTCTTAGCTTGCCCAATCAAAAAGTTCAGCAACTATATTAAGTTGAAAACTATATTCTTTTACCTGAATATGGTTTAGACCAACCTTCAATGCTTTCTCTAACTTTCACAAGCAGAGGGTCAATAAACAAAGCATATAAAATACCCAATAGAGCTCATCCGTTTCTGATCCCTCTTTGGATTTTAAAAGGGGCACACAGAACACCATTTACTTTTAGCATCTTCTCAATGTCCTAATACAAGACCCTGATCAAATTCCTCCATACGTCAAAGGTTTCTGTGTTCCACCCAGTCAAATGTCTTTTCCTGATCTATAGGAATAAGACAAGTATTTAATCCAATAACCTAGATATGTCAAAAATATCCAGAATTAAAAATATGTTATCAAAGATTGACCTATTCAGTACACAGTAGTCTTCTCACAATGAATGACCAAACCAACCATCTCCCTCAGTCTTATGGCCAAACCCTGCTCCCACTGCAATTTCAATCATGTTTTAGTGGTCTGAGTCAAATTTGGGAAATCCTTTGGGAAATTCCAGTAATCCTAGACTAAAATCTGTGATCTTTGATAGTTGGTTTGACGTGTTCCCAGACAGCTGCTTAATGGATGTGCAAACAGATTTTTCCTCTGATGAAGTTCTGGCAGTGTCAGAAGATTTCAGACACTTTCCTGCAGTGTGACTTCAGCTACGATGAGTGTAGCTCAAACAAAGAACCAATAGGAAAGTCAAAGTAACGCAACCAGCGTGACTACTTCAAACCAGTGCAGGGAAATGTCAAAACTTTTTTTCTGGTTTTATTATTGAGGTATGCTGTGAGCAAAAATACTGCTACAGTTTGTTTATGTTTGCCATGAGGTATCATGTCAGAACACTGGATAGTGCTAGTGTCACAAATGGATGTTGTCAAACGTAAGTTTTCTTACATGTATCTATGTTTGGTACATCTTGATTATTGTTCATTATGACAACTGAATCTTATAGTGTGATGTGGGAATCATGTTTGTGCAGACTGATACGCTGCAATTTTTTATGAATATTAAAAACTGCAATGTCTAAGCTTTAGATTACAAAAATTCTAAATTAGTACACAGAAGTGAATCTGGCATTCATTGATTACCGCAAACAAGTCTTCCCCTATTAGGGACCACAAAGTCTTGTAAAATTCAGAAGGGAGACCATCCATTCTACGTGCCCTGCCACATTCCATGCTCAGCAGAGAAATCTGCAATTCTCCTGAAATGGACTTTTGAAGACACAAGAACAAACATCACATCATACTTCTTATGTCTTATAAGTTCATAAAGCAATAATCTCTTCCCACTTTTTTATGCACCATTTACAGTATATGAAGTGTGCCCAGTCTCATCAAATTTATAAACTAATGAATAAAGATCAGACAGGGGCATACAACCACTAAATACCCCACAAGAAACATAAAAAAAAAAATATATATATATAAAAGGGACCAAGCCGAAAAGAAAATGAATATATATATATAGCTTTAGCTATTATTATTAGCATTAGCTTCATCTGGCACTTTCGGCAGCCTTGTATAAAACAAACTGTCTGACATCCACTTCTGGACTCACACTTATATACAATTCTGAATAGACAAAGTTTGTTTTGCTCTGTCATATCTATTCCAGTTGTCGCATACAATTAATAGATATGTCAACTTTGCCCATCCTTTTTTTCTAGACTATAGAAAAACCTGGTTGGGCCATCCACCTTTTCAACTATCTGAAAAATAGAGCAATCCAATGCCCCCTGTGCTTTAACACCCAATAGGTCATGCAAAGCTTTCCTTTTTGTTTTAAGGAGTCCAATATGCCACTGATTTCCTGTTGCCCCTAAAACTTGCAATTCTATTATTTCTGCCTCTAGGTTTCTCATTAATTGGGAAATATCTCTAGAAACATTAAGAGTGTAATGTCGTCGGCACAGTTGCTGTATCACAAATTTTACCACTATCCCACCAGTCAGCACTTTTTTTTTTGGAAACAGTTTAGTCTTGATGAATGAATACAAATCAATTCATTTATCAAGACTAAACTGTTTCCAAAAAGAAAATGCTTCAATGAAAGGCTTATCCTGCAACAAAGAAACATTAAAATGCCAGTAGGCACTTTTAGATTTGCTAAAACTTTGCAGTCAACTAGACAGTGGTCTAAAAAAACCTACTGGTAGAATCGTTCATTTCTTTACAACATTAAAATGATGCTTAAATCAATAAAACCTATTAAGTGTATACAAAGTAATACAATTCTCTCTTGCTTGTGCCCATGCATGTTGTCTTTCAATTTTGTGCAAGATCCTCCAAATATCATAAAGATCATATTCAACAACGAGTTTCAATATTTCATTCTGCAATACTATATAGTGCTTTATGATGTCTATCTACTTTATCGTTTGATGTACAGTTAAAATATCCTCCCATAAACATATATTCCTCTTGCTTAAAACTAGTTATAGCATTTAGAATTTTATTTATAAAACCAACTCTCTCAGGACCAAGAACAGGCACATAAATATTCACAAAAACCAAAATGAACTTTTCAAACTTTGCTATAACTTTCAGTAGTTGGCCTTCAATGACATGTTCAACCTCATACAATAAAGGTTTGTTTTTGAAAAAGAACTGCTACACTCCCACTAGACAATGACTTAAAATGACTTCCCCGTCCCATTCCATTTTGCAGCTACCTTCATTTCGAGCATCACTGTGTGTTTCTTAAACAAACATCATATCATACTTCTTATGTCTTTTTAGTTCATTAAGCATTGATCTCTTTCCACTTTCTCATGCACCATTTGTATTAAGTGTGCCCAGTCTCATCAAATTCATAAAAGAATGAATAAAGATCAGATACAGACCAACCACAAATACCCCACAAGAAAGATTGAAAAAAAATCATTCCATTTCAAATTAATCAAATTAACTTCAACTTCTGTACAATTTTCACTCTTGATCAGTGAAACTGTTTGCATCCTTCTTTCTCATCAACATTCTGGCTGAGCTGATAAAGTCTTCCACTTTTTTGTGACATAGAATTGACAGACCCTGATGACTCACTTCCACTTTATGTGGCAGGTCCATGCAGCATTACTTATATCTGATTCCATCTGAACTTTCACAGGATTTTCATTACCTTTACATGCAAATTCATCTCCAGTTACTTTCCTAGCTCATTCATTGACCTATTTTGTGTCCACCTTCTGTTCAGATCAAAATAACATTAAAACAATTTTTTTTTTCAACTTCATTCACCAGATTCTCCCATCATCATTTACATCTCTTCTCCCTGACCAACAATTGATCCTTCACCAGCTTCCAACTGTCTCTGTTCTTCATTTTTGTTTTCACATTCCTGGTCTTCATTTCTATTTTCATTGTGAAACAACATTTTTTTTGTTTCTCAGGACATGCACATAGTTCATGTCCTTCTTGTTCGCATACAAAGCACTTCATATTTTCTGAAGTTGCTTAAGTCAAACTTCATGGCTAAATGTAACTTCTCATTTGCAATTTATTTTTAAATCATGTGAGTCTGTGTCCTACTGCAAATGTTACCACATGGTTCAGCTGAGGTGACCTGCATCATAACAAAATCTTTCATAATCTTACCATGTCTCATTAGTTCTTTCTCAGCCATATCATCCCTGATAAATGGTTGAACATTTGAAATTACAATCCTTTTTGTTGGCTGAACCAAAGGCATTACTGAAGTAAACATTATTAATGATAATCTCATTCTCTACAATGACACATTAAAACCTTATATACAGTACTTGTCACACTCAAAATTCCTGAAGAATTGACACAATCTACATTGTAAAAAACGCTATATAAATAAACATGAATTTGAAAACTACTTATAGGGATAGTTTACCGAAAACTTTAAATTCTGTGTTTTGTAGTGTTTTTCAGTAAAACTTTTACATGTTTTCCATACACAAG
>CAIGQV010000806.1:257575-279070 GCA_903798115.1 Danio jaintianensis | reverse complement strand
ATATATATATATATATATATATATATATAGTGGCGGGGCGCCCAATGAACAATCAGCGTCATCCTGGGAAAGGAGCACACACAACACCTGGATGCAATTACGCCGATCGCCAGCACCTGAGATTCGTTCCCTCAAGCCCTTTAAAAGAGCCACAGCAAAGACAGATGCTGGGAAGCCTCTCCGCTAAACACAACTCTAATGAGTTCTCTCTCTCAGACACCACGGACTGATCAAGGTGGGTGATCGGCGTATAACACGAGCACAAATGGGAAAAGGATCAAATCACCAACAACTCACCTGGGCACCTCTTCACTTGGACCAAGGGACGTTCACTGAAGACACCAGCACACCTCATACACCTACAGCACGTCTTATTTTCACCATCACTGTAAATAAAAATCCTTTCGTGGGTGTGTTCACTTACAACTTGTGTCTGCCTTTTCACTCCACCCTGCTACACTGGTGGAAGGAGTGAAATTGAGGATTCCATCAACTGCTGACACTTGTTGTTTGTTTTGCAGCTTGTCATTTTGCTCGCTCTCCCCGGATCCGGGTCGAAATGGAGGAAATAGTGCAACAGCTGACAGATGTGATATCACGGCAGCAGCAGCTCGCAGAGAAGATTGTAGCCAGACTGGAAGGGACTGAGCACGTGGTCGAAAGCCTACGGAGCCCACGAGTGCTGCACTGCCCACCACCATCTCACAAAGCTCAGCGACCTGGATGACATTGAAGCATACCTACACACATTTGAGGTGATCGCAACCAGAGAGATGTGAGACAAAGCCGAATGGGCGCGAGTCCTAGCACCGTTCCTGACTGCAGAAGCACAGCGTGCGTATTACTCACTAAAAGCCTCGCAAAATGAAAATTATGAGACATTAAAAAGAGAGATATTAGCGAGAGTTGGGCTTTCTCCAATCAGCGCAGCCCAGCAGTTCTGGCAATGGTCGTATGATGAACAACTCTGCGCCCGTGTGCAAGCCACGCAGCTGTCCAGACTGGCACATCTCTGGTTGCTATCGGGGAACACCACCGCCTCCCAAGTCACTGAGCGAGTGGTAATCGACCGCCTGCTCCGAGCGCTACCAAGAAAACTGCGACACCCCATAAGCATAAGAAATCCTACCAGTCTGGCTGAACTAGTGGAAGCAATCGAGCTGGCAGAAGCTTCGTTTGCACGAGATGTGGGAGAGTGAGCGGCTGCAAACCCCCGGAGGGTACCCATGAATCGACGCTCGCCGGAGGGCACCTCACGTTCGATGAGCAGGCCGACGGCCCCCTCCTACGTCGACGAGCCCATGCCTACGGAACCACAGTCACCAAGGGCTTGTGCATGGATGGCTGGCTGTATCGTGCACCACTCACTACCACTGGTAAGCTCCACAGCGCATGGTGAAGGTAGGAGGAAAGGAGCTATTGGCTGTGTTGGACTCAGGATCCTCCATCACACTGGTACAGCCACACATTGTCCCTCCACAAATGGACTCAAAAGCTACATTGCCAATCACTTGTGTGCATGGAGAGATGCGCCATATCCCCATATGCCGAGTAACGGTGGCAGCTGGTCCAGGCGCCTGGTCGATAGAAGTGAGAATTGTCCGAGACCTACCTGTACCGATCCTGTTGGGGAGGGACTTTCCGGGATTCCAACAGCTCCTCACCACCACGATGCAGCCAGCGGAACAGCGACAGAGGAGACAGATTCATCCACAGAGACAAGGGGGCCGTCCAACTGTCATGCTGGCCACAGACAGCGAGCGAGAGGGTGAGTGCGCACTTTTTGACCCTAACCCTTTCTTTAATCTATGTCAGAGAATAACCACAGGGGGAGAGTTTGGAAAGGAGCAACGGGAAGATTTAAACATTGCTGAATGCAAGTCCGTGAAATAGATGGAGGAGTGCGTGTTGCAGGGCCTCACCCTCTCCCATATTTTGTGGTCAGAAAAGGTCTGCTCTATTGAATCGGACAGCGGTGGGAAAAATTCCTGCTAGTAGTCCCGAGGACCAAGACTGAGACAATAATGGAGTTGGCACACTCCTATCCGATGGCTGGGCACTTGGGAGCGGAAAATACCATCCAACGCATCCGCGACCGCTTCCACTGGCCTGGCCTGGAGGCAGAGGTGAAAAGATTCTGCAGGGAGTGTGCCATCTGTCAATGAACATCACCACGACAACCTCCCCCCAGCCCGCTAGTACACCTCCCCATCATCAAGGTGCCCTATGAGCACATTGGGATGGACCTGGTGGGCCCGCTGCCAAAATACGCCCGAGGTCATCAACACATCCTGGTCATCGTAGACTATGCCACCAGGTACCCCGAGGCGATTCCCCTCCGGTTAGCCAATGCCAAATTCATCGCGAAGGAGCAGTTCCAATTCATCAGCAGAGTGGGAATCCCCTCGGAGATATTGACTGACCAGGGCACCCCTTTCATGTCTTGGCTGATGATCGACCTCTGCCGGCTACTGCAGGTAAAACAGCTTCGCACATCTGTTTACCATCCCCAGACAGACGGTCTGGTGGAGCGGTTTAACCAGACCCTTAAACAGATGTTGCGCCGAGTAGTCGCAGAGGATGGGTGCGACTGGGACCTCATGCTTCTGTACGTGCTCTTTGGAATCAGGGAGATACCTCAAGCATCTACCGGCTTTACCTCTTTTGAGTTACTGTTTGAGCGTCAGCCCAGTGGACTGCTGGATGTGGTCAGAGAAACATGGGAGCAGGAACCGGCTTCGCATTGCAGCATCATAGAGCATGTATGAGAAATGCGAGAGCGCATAGACCTTGTAATGCCTCTGATCCGAGAACATCTAGCAGCCTCCCAGCGAACCCAGCAAAGGCTATATGACTGGCCCGCACAACCCCGACAAATCCAGCCTGGTGATAAAGTCCTGATACTTATTCCTACCACCACAGCGAAGTTCCTGGCATCCTGGCAAGGGCTGGACACCATTGTGGAAAAAAAAAATCGGGCCGGTCAACTACAAGGTTCATCAGCTGGGACGTCGTCGGAAAGAGAAGGTGTACTACATCAATCTCCTAAAGAAATGGGTTGCACCCCGAGAAGATCTGGTAGCCTTCACCTAAAGCTCCCCGCTGATAGTGAGGATGGGAGAGCAGCTGTCGGCGGGTCCCTGGAATCCCTGGTCAGTCAATTCCAGGATGTGTTCAGCAATTGTCCCGGGCGAACAACATTATTGCAGCACACCATCCGGACTCCTCCTGGACAAATAGTCCGTCAGTGGCCCTACCGGGTACCAGAGGCTTGCCTACAGGCTATCGAGGAGGAAATATCCTGGATGGAAAAGTTAGGAATCATCATGTTACCTGGGTTTCCAAGTAGGACGGGGGTTGATTAAGCCACAGCCCAATAAAGTGGAGGCGGTACAACGAGCAGAATGGCCGAAGAATAAAACCCAGGTACGTGCATTTTGGGGTTGGCAGGATACTACAGGTGTTTTATTCCTACCTTTTCCTCGATAGCCTGTCCCCTGTCCGACCTGACCAAGCCGGAAATTTTGATGACAATTAATGAATCTCAGAAAATTTGAATATTACTTAAGACCAATATAAAGAAAGGATTTTTAGAAATCTTGGCCAACTGAAAAGTATAAACATAAAAGTATGAGCTGCACTCAATGCATTTTTGGGGCTCCTTTTGCCTGAATTACTGCAGCAATGCGGTGTGGCATGGAGTGGATCAGTCTGTGGCACTGCTCAGATTTAATGAGAGCCCAGGTTGCTCTGATAGTGGCCTTCAGCTCTTTTGCATTGTTGGGTCTGGCATATCACATCTTCCTCTTCACAAAACCCCATAGGTTTTCTATGGGGTTAAGGTCAGACGAGTTTGCTGACCAATTAAGAACAGGCATACCATGGTCCTTAAACCAGGTACTGGTAGCTTTGGCACTGTGTGCTGGTGCCAAGTCCTGTTGGAAAATAAAATCTGCATCTCTATAATGTTGGTTAGCAGCAGGAAGCATGCAGTGCTCTAAAATGTCCCGGTATAGAGCTGCGTTGACCTTGGACCACAAAAAGCACATTATATTCTAATAATATGGACAATAATCACTTTAGTATCAGATTTGTACCAAAATTGGAATTTAAATTGAAGTGAATACACAAAAAAACACTCATATAAAAGCACAACAATAAAATACAGTGCAAATAAATCAGAGAATGCACAGCTAGACAGAATGAGGATTTTAAAAGTAGCTACTGACTAGCACTTCTGACGTCATCTGCAATCTGCTTCCAGCTGTGGGTTGCATAATAGCAGAACACCATCTCATCATGTTCTGAGTGAATGCTTGACTCCAGCGATCTGACAACTGTGATAGTTCATATGCTATGCTACCATCATCCAAAAGATTTTAGCAATGGCAATTATAGGATGTATAAATTAAAAGTACTTTTTTAAATGGCACTTGAAATCAGCGTACTATGCTTGTATTTTGGTATGGTCAGTAAGAAGACAGGTGTTGTTTATAGTAGTGCTTTATTTATTGCATTATTGTTAAAAAAACAAAACAAAAAAACAGCTACTTTATCACATACTCAACATTAGCAACTCTTCTTGCCCAGAAAGCAAAAGCAAACATGTTTGGAAATGTTTCAAGCTAATTGCATTGACTTCAGCGTTTATTATTTCTGGATTAGGTTTTGCATTGATGAATCCATCAGATGCTAAGTATGCTTTCTTGCATCCAGCTCGGTTCTGGCGAATGATTTGTGCAGTGCTGAAGAGCTCCATTACCTCCTCTGTTTGCATGGGGAGGAGCACGTCGCATAATCACACGAGCTCTTTCGCTAATGCTAATTTACTGCCGGTGAATGATGGCCTTTCAGGTGGAGTGCTTTGAAGTAGGCCACTATCTATTAAGTCTTCGCCTTGCCGCATAAATCGAGTTCATAATGAATGGAGAAGACGTGAAAACAAGTAAATGAAAAAGGAAAACAGAAGCAGGAGGGGAACGGTTGCTTTGGGAATATGACAGGTTTGCTGCTGATTACAAATGGATGCTGGGTGATTGACTGGATGTGGCGTATACTAAAAATATCCTGTACTGTTCTTCAGAGAGGCTTCATATAGAAAGATAATGGTGACTATTTTCTGTCTGTTAGTTTACAATATGTGTTAGTCTCAGTGCACACGCGACTTCTGTAAACCCTGTGAACCTTGTAATTTCAGTATACTCTATGAACTGTGATGGAGGTACATGTGCTCACATTTTCAGTACATTTAAAGCATCAAAAAAGAACAAGAACAAAAAGAGCAGATAAAGCCAATGAAATAGAATCAGCAGCTATACCCAAGCATCAGTTTGCCTGTGGTAAATGCGCACCCAGATCTGATGCAGAAAACATAGGTAAACAAAGTTATTTTTACAGTTTTTGGAACACAAAAGTATTTTAGGAGATTTGTATGATTACAGCTGAACCACTGAAGAAACATGATATGTTTTAACAATGATTTTGGTTTCTTTTCTGGATTTTGAATATCTTAAGTTTGTCCATGTCTATGGAGAATAAGGGAGCTCTTTTAATCTCTATCTAAAAATATATCTTAATTCAAATTCCAAATATGAAAGGAGGCCTCCTTTAAGGGAACTGACATGATGGGGAGTTATACTATATAACTAACTCTTTAACGCGAACATCTGTTTTAATGTATACTTGTCTTTTGTACAGTCTCTTATTTGATGAAAAAGGTGAAAACACAAGGTTTTGTTGTAAATTACTTATTTAAAATGAATTTAGAGAAACTTTCAGGAAAATCTAATGATTTCACTGGGCCCCTAAATTGAAATAAGCTTATTTTATGGAATTTAATTGTAAACAAACAAGTTATGTTTGCAATAATTCTTATGGTCTAACAAACATGTGGAAAGCTTTTTCTATTATTCATTCATTCATTCATTTTCTTTTCGGCTTAGTCCCTTTATTAATCTGGGGTCGCCACAGCGGGATGAACCGCCAACTTATCCAGCATATGTTTTACGCAGCGGATGCCCTTCCAGCTGCAACCCATCACTGGGAAACATTCACACACATTCATTCACACACATACATTACGGACAATTTCAGCTTACCCAATTCACCTATACCGCATGTCTTTGGACTTGTGGGGGAAACCGGAGCACCCGGAGGAAACCCACGCGAACACGGGGAGAACATGCAAACTCCACACAGAAATGCCAACTGACCCAGCCGAGGCTCGAACCAGCGACCTTCTTGCTGTGAGGCGAACGTGCTACCCACTGCGCCACCGCGTCGCCCCCTTTTTCTATTATATGATATGCAAAAAAAAAAAAAAAGCAAAAAATAAATAAATAAATAAATACATTTGCCAATGTCACCCAGCCCTTTCATTTTCCACATTCCCACAGCTTTTGAATGTTTAAATTCCAAAAGTAAAGTTGCCCACTCTTTTATGGCTCAGAAGACATAATATCCTGACATAATCTGACTGAATGTGTTCTCAGTTGGGTTATTACTTATAACGGTATGTTTAAATGAGAACAGGAAAGTATTTCCTTTTAGAAATGTATCTATGAAAAATGAAAAATGGTCAAAACACTATGCCACATCAATAGTTGGTGCTGTCACTTTGTGATGTACTTCGACATTGTTGATTAGGTTATAAATTACTCACACATGTATATAAAATTCATATGATGTCACAGTTTTCCCAAAAGTATTTTTATGTAGCTTACACAGAGACAATAATAGTGTAATGTTTTCAAAAACTTTAAACTGACTTTTTAAAATGTTTATGTTTCAGACCTCTAAAGCATGTAAATGAACATCCAACACACACACGCACGCACGCACGCACGCACACACACACACACACACACACAATAAGTTTCCAATTTTGATTATAAAATGTGAAGAAAGGTTAGGAAAATATTAACGCAATTATGTTCTTAAGAATATCTTTGTATTTTCTTAAAAAGAAAACCTTTGGAGTTATTTGATTATTATAAAGGTTTCAGTATATTTTCCTGGTTAAATAAATAAGTAGAAGATTACTAGTATTACAATCACATTGAAAGTCAACTAATTATCAGCGCATCTAAGGTCATTTGTATTTTTGATGAGCAATGCTTGATTACTATTAAATTAAATATGATCAGCTTTGGTGGAGAAATTGTCTTTGGTAACAACATGGCAAAAAAAAAGTGCAGTTTGAAATTTTCCCGACACCTCTTTGAAAGTCTAGAAAGATTTTAATTATTATTATTTATTTTTTTCGCAGACTGAAACTTAGAGAAGCAAGAGACAAACATTAATCTCCTAACTGCTCTCTAGGAAAAACAGCTAAGTTTTATTATTTTCTTTCTGTGGCTCTTGTTTTTAATATCTTCTGAAGCATTACCTGAATCCTCCAGTAAAGTAGCCATTACAATACTACTGGGTTTTGGCTTTCATCTGTTTATACATTGACTGCTTGCTGAGCAGTGACAGTAAAACAAGCAGATTAATTAGAAACCCCCTCCAGCCTCAACATGTGCTCCTTCAAGTACTCCATCAAGAGGGCAGACCTGCTCGGCTGTTCTCCACTAAACTTCATCTCGGGGGTCTATGCTCATGTCACCAACATCGCCCACAGGTCTCTCAGATGCAGACGTTTCCATTGGCAACCTTTTTAATTGCTTTGCAGAGACAGTTAGCAACAATCAAGATCTGCGCGGCTAATGTGCTATTTACTGGAGCATGTTGACACAGTCTATCTGTTATCAAATGTACTGCCTGTTTGAGCTTTATGAACACATATGTTTCTCATTGCCAGTGTTTATTATCAGGGAAGCTGTGAATTCCTCGTCCTCCAAATTAAAGTAATTACTTTTACTTGCTACAGCTATTTGTCATCCACTATAGCTATGTGCTGGATTCAGTGGGAATTATTAAGCACGCAGCATAAAACAGAATTAGTTTCGCACGGTTTAGCATGGAGCTGCTGAAATACACTTTGAGAGAGATTACAGACTTATCCAGCTCGTCCAGTAGTGGTGTAATTGTTTAGACTGTTATAATGGAAAAACACTATATTGAATGACCATGCAGTTAAAAAGTACACAGACCATACAGTTAAAAAGTTCACAGATTTAGACAATATGCGTGAACAATATGTAAGAGAAACTCATACTTTCAGATGGTTGTATCTCAGTCCAATATAAACCATGCATAAGTTAAAGCTTGTTCATTCCACTTTCAAATGAAACATACATATCAATTTAGAATAAGTTACACTTATGACAGAGTCACATATTAGTAGCATTTTCAGGTAGGTCAAGTAAGTAAGTAAATAAGTAAGTTATGTGCATTTATATAGCACATTTATCATGTATGGCCATACTCCCAAAGCACTTTACAGTAATGAGGAGGGTCTCCATACCACCACCAGTGTGCAGCATCCACTTAGATGATGTGACGGCAGCCACAGGACAACGGTGACAGCACGCTCACCACACACCAGCTATAAGGGGAGTGGAGATACAGTGATAGAACCAATTTGGTGGATGGGGATGATTGGGGAGGGAAGGAGGGAATTTGGCCAGAACAACAGGGTTTCACCCCTGCTCTTTATGAGAAATGCCATGGGATTTTTAATGACCACAGAGAATCAGGACCTCAGTTTAATGTCTGAAATTTGAAATTAATTAATTTGATTAAGACAGTGCTCAGTGACAGTGTAGCATCCCCTTCACTATACTGGGGCATCAAGACTCACACAGACCACAGGTTGAGGTCGCCCTGCTAGCCTCACTAACACCACTTCCAACGAGATACAGTATATCCAGCTGCAGACCCACACAAGTTTCAGGACACACAATCCCTACCACATGATCTAGGCAGCGACGAACCATATATGGTTAATGACAGATGTAAATGTTATTAACATCTTCTCAAACCTCCCTCATCAATATAGTGTCATCTTTGTTATGATGTACAACAATAAATAATGTTTTTTTTTTCTTTTTATTAATGTAAGGGGTTACAGATGGAATAGGTGTAGAGTATAAATTAATAAAACACAAAAGCCAGCAAACATGGCACTTTTGGGGTGGCACAAATTCAGCCATATAATGATAGACTGTGAACAGTTCAGTTTTCTATCAGTCATTATTTATCTGACAATATAGCAGATTTGCTGGCTTTGCTGAAACATTTTCCGAGATATATAAACAATCTAAATTGGAAAAGTTTAATTTATATAATGGATTCAGTATAATGGAGGAAATAATAGCAAGTTATGAATAGACCTTTATATGTTTATAATACATCTTTTTACATTTGATAAATGTATAACACTTTATTAATATTTTACTCCAGCGATTAAATAGTATTTATTTGCTTAATTTTCTAATAGCTTTTTTATTAATGCTTTCCCACATTAAATACTAGAAATACTATATTGTTTTTGAACCATATTAAAGTACTTGAATCAATTTGTGGTAAATATAGTTGCAACAAATATACTAATACAAACAAATTAACTGTTAATAATTAATAATAATAAAAAAGTCTACTACTAACAGTTGCTACAGTTTAGAAAAAGATTAAGTTTATCAGTTTAAGATATGGAATGCAGTATCATTCATTAACAAAGAGTTGTAAATACTTATACAGTATAATAAAAGGTATTATACGAATAAGTACTTTTTAAAACATATTTTTCACCTCAGTTATCTATTAAAAAGTAAATCTATTAAAATTCATTTTAATGTGACACAATATTGTTTTAGTTTTTTTTTTAAAATATTTTACCACAAAATGATAATGTAAATAAATGTTTAAACTTTAAAGAATATCTAAATTAAAATTTTGTTAACAAGACAACATTAAGATCTTGATTTTATTTATTACACTTAATCCCACAATTAAACGGTCTAATTTATGTTTTCTTTGTGTATGTGGATGTGTGAATAAAGTCGTAATTATTTTTATTTACGTAATTTGAGTACCAAAACACACGGTATGCTGCACAGAAGTTAAAATGACTGCTAAGATAAAATAATAAAATAATGATTGATATGGGAAAGACTGATCCGTCATTAACCATATATGGTTCGCCTCTGCCTAGATCATGTGACAGGGATTGTGTTTCCTGAAACATGTGTGGGTCTGCAGCTGGATATTATTGCTTCCAAGAACAACCTAGTTTTCCCATGTGGTCACTCATCCAGGTACTAACCAGGCTCAGCACTGCTTAGCTTCAGTGAGTAACCAGTCTTGGGCTGCAGAGGGATATGGCTGTGGTCTAGGATAATTTCTGTACACTTTGACAGACTGTAACCAAACTTCAGAATGCACATGTAAACACAGGTGGCTCCAGTCTTGACTGGTAAAGCACAGATGCCAGAATTCTACTGGTATTGGTCACATCAGAATTCAATTGAGGAGCGAAAGTTACATTTGTTGGGCAAGCATAAACAGAACACATACCTTGATATGGCACATGGACCGAAGGAATGTGTGGAGTAGAGCTGGACATCAGACCTACCAATGCTCTTTGCCCTGCCTTTGCATCAATATCATGAGGTCCAAGATGCAACTCAAGAGAAACATTTAGATGATTTTCACCTTTTTGCAGAGTTCAGTTGCAACCCTGATCAAACACAACTAAGCCAATTAAGTAAGATCTGAAGGAGCCCTTGGTAATTAAAGACAGATGTGTTTGATCAAGGTTGCAGCTGAACTCTGCAGGAAGGTAGATCTCTAGGAACAAGATTGGGCACCCCTGGTCTAGAGGGAGGTCCAGATAAAGGGTGAGTCAAGTCAGATTTAAAGTCAGGGTAAGTAGTCATAGTAACAAATACACAGTCACTTAAATGGCACAATATAAATGCAAAAAAGTATTTTTACAAAATAAGACACACATTTTTGTAGTGATGCCTCCTCATCAACTGATTATTATACAGCTAAACCCCAACTGTTTAAATAGCCACAGCTGCAATTTGCTTAATGACTTTAATACCTGCCGACGAATGAACTGATTGCCATTTCCGTTATTCTGTATGTCATTACTTAAAGTCTCAAACACAATATGAATATTCTTTAGCCAGTAGCTAATATTCTGTAATCAGTTACTCTTATTCCTTTATTAAAAACAGAATAAAGCAGGTTCAGGGATTATTCTTATGGCTGAAAGGGAAAATTAACATTGTAAACTAACCAGTGTTGGATCAAAGCATTACCTCTACAGAAAGTTTTGTACAAGTTTTCTTTTTTTTAGAAAGTTCCTTTCTTAGTTTGTGCCTTAGTCTGACATTTTGCATGCAGCTGTATTAAATACTGGCTACCCTTCAAGAGACAGCTATCAACACTAGTTCATTAGCAGCTCTGCATTGATTCAGGCTGGACAGAAGTAAAGTCTTTCAGAGATTCAGAGAGTTGTGTTATAATGAGGGTGGGTTAGAAGACAAAGTGTGAGTCGAGGAAAAGAACTTCATGTATGAATCCCAATTATGTGCTGCACACTTTAGAAATGCTGTAGCCGACACTTTGTTGCAGTTTAATAATTGGTGGGAATCACATATTTTTTTTGCCCATCCTGTGTAAATATACAGGCATGTCGTGTGTAGTCCATAAATACAGTAGTGGACAAATACAAGTCTTGTCCTTAGGTTAAAGTTGAGATACCCTGATGAAACATTACTAAAGTACATTTCTACAGATTAGATTTTTAATAGATTTGATTTAGATTTTGACAGATCCATTATAATCATTTTTTGTCATACAGTACTTGTTGTATAAGCATTTTTTGTTTTATAATTGATTCATGACATTTATGATGAAAAATATATTTAACAGTTAATGGCTAATATTCTTTTTGTAATGTAATTAAAAATTTCACTTCAAAGTTAATTTGATAGGAATGTTACATGATCCTATGGAAATCATTTGATTTTGTTTTAATTGACCTTTGTTTTGTATGTGGTATGATTTGATGATGACCATGTTTTCTTCGTTGTTCTTGTCACTCATTTGTTGCCATAGCAACTGATTGAGTTGGGCACTTGTTTTTTTTTGTTTTGTTTTCATTTGTCTTTCTACTTAATTAGATGCTTCTTAAATTAAAGGGCATATCTAGTCCAGAAAATGTGCATAAGTACACTCGAGCCAATGGCAAACGTTCATTTCAATGGTGTGAGCAGTAAAACGTTTGGGCTGTGGACAATGTGAAACGTACTTTTCTCTGAGTGCACCTTCACTGTCTTAGATAGTTATGGTGTGGACAGGCCCCAAAGAAGCATAACACCCAGACTGCTGGATGCTCAGAGTGAAGCATGGGGGTGGATTAGTGATGATTTGGGCTGCAATATCATGGCATTCCCTAGGCTCAATACTTGTGCTAGATGGGCGTCACTGCCAAGGTCTACCGAAGCATTCTGGAGGACCATGAATGGTTCAAACATTGTATTCTCCTGAAAGCGGTGCCGTGTATCAGGATAATAATGCACCAATAGACATAGCAAGACTGGTGACTGGTGAGTTGTTTGATGAACATGAAAGTGAAGTTTAACATCTTAAATTGCCTGCATAGTCACCAGATCTAAATATTATTGAGCCACTTTGGGGTGTTTTGGAGGAGCGAGTCAGGAAACCTTTTCCTCCACCAGCATTTCCTCCACCTGGCCACTATTCTGCAAGAAGAATGTCTCAAAATCCCTCTGGCCACTGTGCAGGACTTGTATCTGTCATTGCCAAAATGAATTGATGCTATATTGGCCGCAAAAAGGAGGCCCTAGACCACTAATGAATTACTGTGTTCTAAAACCAGGCGTTTCAGTTTCATTCCATAGAATGGATTCATAGTTTTGAGTTTTACCCATATTGTTATACAGAACAACCTATGAGTCAGTGATATACACAGATCTTAATAGGATAGGGTGAAGGATTTACTTGATAGTAAACATGTGAGAGGTAACATTAACCCCTTCGGACCCTGTGTCCATTACAATGTACATCACATTTCATTTTCATGTTTTTTGTGGTTCCTGAGCATTTCATCTAATTTAAAGCCTGCAGTCCATGAGAGACGATTGTCATCCAATCAAATGGCAGTAAGACTCGGCATGTTGTAATTTGAAAAAAATCCACTACACTGAAAAGCAGCATGGCATCACTTCACTCCAGACACAGACGTAAGCCACATTTACAATGTTTTTATTCAGATTTATTGATATGTTTGCCAATATTTCATAGATTGTATGTAAAAAAGAGGGATTGCACTTACTAATAAAAGTTTCAAATCTTTTGTAACATTGCAAGCTTTAGATCAGGATTTTTTCAAATATGTCTGTCCATTAGGATGGACAATGGGTTCAAGATCTGTAACTGAAATTAAATTTCCAGTAATGCTGATTGAAGTTTTTTATATAAAAAAACTATATCGATGTACTAATTCATTGCTGAAACAACTTCATATGCAGAATATACAGATCTTGAAGTTCTTGAGCATATAGCAAATGGAAATATCTCAGATGTGGACATTATGTGGAGTGATGAGGAAGATGAAGATAAAGTTTGTTATAAACAAGGTGCAATCTATACAACAAAAACCTCAAGATTAAAGTAAAAATGTTACAATCTTAATGTTTGTGATTTTGAAAATACGTTTCAAGATTATACCAGCAATCATGTATGTTTTTATTTGTATTTTATGTTGGTATAATGTTCGGGAAGTACAACTGTTCTGACCTGATGTCCATTGAAATGGACAATATATATATATATATACTTAAAGGGTGTTGAATTTTTATTATTATAATTTGGTCTCATTTATAGGAGCCTCAAGAACTGTGAAAACATACTTTTACATTTTTCAGAAACTTGGAACATAATTCGGGTCTGAAGGGGTTAAGTTATTTAGAAATTCTATAATAAGGTGATAGACAACACAATAGTGACATAAATGATGTCCTGGGAATGTGCAGGTTAATTCATTCGCTGGTCTGTCTATAAATGAACAGAGAAAAGTTCCCTTCTTAGCAAGTGTGTGTCTTTATAGGAAGTGTGTATCTCAGTTTTTCAATGGCTTTACAAATAGTTTGGAGGCAATCTCTAATTATTTTAGGTTGTAAACCCTCTTATCTGTAACCAGAGACTTTTTACAGGTGCAGTTATTTGAGTATTGGAGTAGCAACTATAACACATCTATTTGGATGAGGAGTGCTGGGGATTGGGGATTTTCTGGTCTGACTCATTATCTGACTCTTGTTTGAACATTAAAGGGTCTTATTCGCTATTTCTGACATTTTAGCTGTGTGAGGTTTGCTTGTTTTGCTGTCAGAAAATCATTAAGGCTCCGCCCTCTTCTGGAAAGCAGAATCTCATTTGCATTTAAAGGGACATGCACAAAAAAGTGTGTTTTTGCTCACACCCCACATGCTTTTATTTTATTTTATTTGTTTTTAGCTAAAGCTTTTAAATACTGTAACAATGACAACCATCTTGGTCTCACATTATACAACTTAGTCAATGCCATTCTTTTTTTTCTTGCATTACATAATATAACTGAACAAACTCTGCTAATTAATTTTCTGCTAATTGTCTTTTCATGGGTTATTGAAAGATGTGAAGGATACATCTGGAAATGGCCAAATGAAGGCACAAAGCAAAGACTGCCTACAAAGGATGCTTTAAATTGAGACTTACTTTCTTTGGAGTTTAATGATGTGGCATCCAACTGGTATTGTTTGTGTTCTCTTACTGTCAAGAAATTAAATAAATTAAATTATTGTTTCCTCCTCCAATGACCAAATAGTTTAGTGCAATTTTTAAAGCACTCTGTAACTGATGTAAAAAATAATGACAGTATTGTATTGTGTGTCGTTATGACATTATAAGACCGTATTTGACCGTAATTAATAAAATTGGCATAACCATTCAAAATGCAGGTTTGTGTGTTTTAACGGCTATATATATATATATATATATATATATATATATATATAAATATTTTTTGTGTTACTTTTAAATATCATTATGAATATAAATATCAAATCACTGTGTAATAACCTGATGCGAATTATCCTAATATTCAGCTAAACATTTGCAATGTTTAACAAAATAATATAGTCTACACTGATTGGATCATGTTTCTTTCATTAGGTCACAAAGCTTTGGGTGCTAATGGACATCTTTTTATGAATGTTTACTACAACAAATGATCTGAGGACCATGAAATATGTCCTGGATAACATTAGGCTATTTCTGTAAAAAGGATTTCAGCTTTGAAGGTTTGCTCTGCAAACCGACGCACACTTTGTATCCCTCTCCATTAAGCCCTGTTTCTTCTAGAACTGCTGGCAGCTGTCATTCAAACACCTCTTACACAAGGAGCCAGCGCATATTAATGAGACACTGCAGACATCAGTGTTTGTAAAATGAGAGATAAAATGTTGTACAATGAAAGCGCTTGGCATGCAGTAATATGTGACCTCTTTAATGACCCAGGTGTAGACTTTCTAATTCATGGCCGAATGTGGATGATGGCTGCAAAACCAATTTGTTTTTGGTTTTTCAAAAATGGGAGGCAGAAAAATTTGCACAAATCTTATTAACTGAGGAATTGATGAAAGTGAAGAAAATCGTCTTAGGAATGTATAAATTATGTTAAAATAGCTTCAACATGAATGTGTAAAATAATGAACATCTGGGTAAAACAAAAGATGCAATCTGTCTTTTGCATGCTTGCTTCTTTGTTTTATTTTTTTACAACACTGCTGTAATAGGAAGTAGCCCCAACAGATTTCACAGAATATTTCCCAATATTGATTTTGAAATTAGTGAATTTGTTTAAATCAATCAAAATATTTATTTAAATGAATGAATTAATTAATTTAGTTTTTTACTCTTAGGGGCATCACGGGTAGCACGATTGCACAGCAAGAAGGTTGCTGGTTCGAGCACTTTTAATTTCCCCTCAGGACACCAACTGCAGGCGCTACATCATAATCACGCCCCTACAAGAGCAAGCTCCTGATTGGTTAACGCGACGCGAATCTCCCCTAAAATTCAGATTTTCCAACTTGGGCGATTCACGCGTTAAGCACGTCAAACTCAATTCGGCCGCAGGATGTCTATTCGTCTTTGCATTCACTTAAAACTTACAATCAATTCACTTATGGCCCGTTTCCACTGAGTGGTACGGTACGATTCGGTTCGGTACGCTTTTATGGCCGTTTCCACTGTCAAAAGGTACCTAAAAGTGAACCGTACTGTACCACTTTTTGGGTACCCTCTGCAAAGGGTACCTAGCATGGCAAAAGGGTACCAAAAGGCGGCGCTAGACGCGCAGCTGAATGCTATTGGTTTACAGAGATTCGTCACTCGCTCGTGGAACAAGCCAGAATGAAAACAAAGGAACAGCCATGTTTTAGATACACAGCCGAGACATTTCACCGTAATAATATATACATATAATAACGAGCCATGGTCGACCCAAGCTCAAACAAACCTTGTCGTCGTCTTGATGAACAGCCACAAAGCCGAGAAGAAGAGCAGACTGTGCCCCGTAGTTTTTTACGAGCCCATCTAAAGCGCGAGCGGTTTTGCTTTCTCGCTTGCGCTCACGTGCGTATCTATATTCGAAATAACAAACTTCTTGAGCTGATGATAATAACGTGCGTGTGCTTCTGACATCCTATCCTGTCAGAAATTAACAAACGCGAGACTGAAGCGCGAAAAAACAAAGGAGAAGCCGGAAAAAACAAAGGAGCAAATGATTTTTTTCAGCAAACATGAACAAACTGCCATGTTTAACTATTATCATCACCTTTTGGACTATTATGAACTCGGAATGACGGAATTACTTTCTAACAGAGGTTACATGTGCTGGTGAAGATTAAAGATACAGATGAGAGGTTTGCACTGACTGTGTTAATGTTGTTTTTGAACCTAAATAAGGACTAAATGTATCTTGTGTGTAGTTTTTCTGTAATTGGTAACATATCGGAGACTGGAAGGGTCTGTATGTGTTCATATATTTTGCATTTATTTATTTATTTTATATAATCGCAGACATTACAGTAGGCTATTTCGCATCATTGATCTGCAGTTATAATCAAATCATGTTCATAAAAAGGTTAGTAATGAACATATATACACAAGTATTTGTGTATAAAGCATCTGTTTTGTGAGAAGTGCTTCTCATATGATATGTGAATGACCCTTACAGCTTTACTGTAGACATTTTTCGAGCGAGAATGACGTTGACTGAAACTTTCTGTCGTACACCACGCCCACCAAAAAGGTACCATTGGTACCCTTTTAGCAGTGGAAACGCAAGCCTAAGACTCCATAAGACTCAGATACTGGCAGCTGACATTTGTGTACACCAGACATTGGTTTTGATGTGACACTAATCTAACCTGTTATAATCACTGAAAATGTCTTAACTGTATACATTATACTCATACCTGTTCAATTTCTGCACTTTTGTTTAATTATTCCCCTGACATACTTGAGCTACTGCTAACAACAGAAAGTAAAGAATATAACAAGAATTTATAAAGCACATCTATCTTCAGCTTTGCACTGATCAAAGTACTGAACAAAAACTAAATAAAAAACATTCTAAAAAAAACAGAAAAAAAATAACAATACAACTTATAATAAAACAATAGTATTAAAGGGCATTTATGCAAAATCTACTTTTGGAAGCTGTTGGGACAGAAATGTGTGTAGAGTGTGATATACGTGATATAAACACATCAAGTGTTTTTTTTTTTTTCTTTTCCTGATGTTAAACTAGGATCCAAATCCCAGTTATTTTTAGGCCCACTGCACCGTGCCTTAGCAGTGTGGTTATCCCCGCTCACTGATATTGATTGACAACTTTGTATTATCATGTGTCATTATTAACACATATTATCATGTCCACAAGACAGGATTTGTAAAGAAACTGGGAATTAAAATATATATTTAATTTCTCTGTGATCTAATTGCAAGAAGCAGTAAAAAAGCAGTAAATTACACTTTGTAATTTTTCCAGCATTTTGAACTGTACTTTTTGAGCTATGTATTATATAACTGCTGGAATCACCACAGCTAGATGTCAATACACAACTATAAATGAGGACGCTTCAATCACACAACAGGAGTCCTGGTTTGTGGATGTTAAATCAGGTTTATTTTGCACAGTAACTTATACTATAATATATCAGCATATATTTACCAGTTTGGTGTGCATCCTGACAGATTTGCATTGAGTAGATAAGCAAAAACAGCGCAATGTGTTAAATGCATGCGCATGTCTGTGTGTGTTCACACAGCGAACGTTGAAATGACATTTGTGTTTGCTCAATTGTTGCAGGAAGGCTGAATAAACTCCAAAACAAATACTTCAAATAACCACTGGGAAACTTTCTGGTTTAGTCTTAACTTTGCTATTTTCTGCTTCTCTACAGTCTCCCAGTCTTTGTCTGTCATTGAGCTGTTTATCTGACATCTGAAGCTGGTCATCATTCTAAAGCGACATGTCCGAAAAGTGGGCAGGCGGAAATAGCTCAGTTGCATTTAAAGGCACAGGCTTCTTTTACCTCTTAAAGAGTACAAATTAAAGATTAAGAATTAAAAAGTCTTATTTGGTGCCTGTTAATAGTCTAACTACCATGTTCTGAACCAACTGTATTTTTGCCAGTGGCGACTGTGGAAGACCAACATATAATTAATTACACTATTTTCTTATAGTATTATCAAGTGGAAGAATATGTAAGTTGAAGAGCAATGGACCACACAAAAGAAGGGCGGATGTTGATGTAAACTTGACAAACAGCCAGAATCAACTGACAGTACCAAGCTTTTAACAAAGGTGTTTCAGTACTGTAGTGGGTGGTATAACCTGACTGTAAAGGTTCTAGTATATGAGTAGAGATTTTAAAAAGTATGTAAATGTGCTAAGATGACCTTTTCCAGAACTTGGATAAAACTTGGAAGAAAATGAAAGTTTTGAGATGACAAAAATTGTTCAAGCAATTAATATCGGCATTGTTTTTTCAAGCAATGGCTGAACAAATGCATGCTTCAAAAACACAGGGACAGTGCCTGAAACTAAACAAGAATTAATAATTACTTAAATACTAAGACTCGTTTTGTCTTTAAAAAGTCAGAGGGAGTGGGATCATAAGGTGAAGTTGAAAAATGAGTCACATCATGATCCACCTCCATTATTGATATCCACACCATACTACCTACATGTATGCCAGTCGCAGTGTTACCTGTGAAAAAGAGTAGGAGATGTCACGGAAGACGGGGAGGCTTAGTTGTGAAGCTAAAACTCTCTCTCGCAGTCCACTGGGAGTCTCAGCCTTCACCGTGATGTTTTGCTGAGGGTTTTGAAAAGAACGGCTTCATCCAATGGTTCCTAAAGTCTGGTTGTCTTCCTGTTTCTACCGTGGTGGAGAGGGTCTGGAACCTCTTCGAATGCTATCTTGGGCAAAGCAGCTAAAGAAATTCACTGAGATGTTGCCGTGGCTAAAAATGGGCTTGATCAATGCCAGATCTATGGTAAATAAGACTTCTATCATTTATGACTTCTTTTTCTCTTGTGATCTGGTTCTTTTACTCATGAATGAAACCTGGCTTTCTGTTAGGGATTTAAGCCCTTTCTCTGAACTGTTGCCACCTAATTGTGTAATTATTAAACACTCCTTGTCTGATTGGCCTAGGCGGAGGCTTGTTCTCCATCAACAAAGACTTGTTTTCCTGCCGTCTTGTTACATAGAATGAAGACAGCAGTTTTGAATTGCATTTGTTTACTTTGGAGCTAAAGGAGCCTCTTCTCATAGCAGTGATATATTGTCCCCCAAAATATAATAAGGGACATTTCATTTCACAATATGACAAACTGTTGATATTGGGCGATACACTGAACACGTGTGTTTTGCTGCTGATCCATTAGCTAAAGAATTTTCCAATATACTACATGCTTTTGACTTGGCCTTCAAATTAATGTTCCCATGTGTCAGAAAGGGCATACGCTTGATTTCGTGCTGTCTCATGGATTTTCTTTTTGTTATCTTAAGGTGTATGAGACTGGCTTTTCTATCATATGTCTGTTTTGATTTCTGTTCCCTCTGCATTTAACCTCACTAAGTCTTGTTCTTATGCCTGACGGCACAGGCATTTTACTTCCATTACTAAAAATGCATTTTCATTAGCATTCCACAATGCTACTTTTGTGAATGATGACTTTCATTGTGATCTAAGTGCTGATGAGCTTCTGCCCAGTTTTAACACTATCTGTGGAAATGTTTTAGACTTAGTAGCTCCTCTAAAGGCAGTCTGAGCCTTGCAGAGATGGTACTGTTCACTCTCTTCGGCAGATTTGTAGAAGAGCTAGACGTAAATGCAAAAGGGATAAACTTCAGGTCTCTTTTCAAATGTTAAAAGAGTCACTGTCTTAATATCAGAAAGCAATAAAGGCAGCAAAATCAAGATATTTTACTGAAATTATCAACAAAAATAGTCATAGACCAAAAAATACTTATTGTCACCATAAATCCACCAGTCTATCCTCTCCCTGTTTTATCTTCATCTATTTGTGATGGCTTTCTTAATTTTTTTGTTAACAAGATAAGTGTTTTAAGATTAGGAATGACCCATTCTTCTCTTGATCTATCAATTCTTCCCAGTGGCACTGCTGTTTTTAGCCAGTTTAGTCCTATTTCTAGCACTCAGCTTCAAGAAATAGTGGAGAAACTCAAGCCATTATAAAACAATTTAACTTCTCTATGAAGTGCGCAACTTTATGACCATGGCAGCCACATCCTCTTCACCTCTTGTTGATGTTCTGAACATCGTCATTGGTTGGTTTGCTCTTGAAAAACTGAATGGTGATTTGTCACTGTCATAGCTTTTTACCAGATGGAAGAGGAGGCTGCCTTCTTGTACAGCCATACGAGTCAGTAGAACTTTTTCTAGTGGTTCCAGTGTCATTACTTTGGATCCTGTTGTGGCTAAGTGTACTTTTTTATTCAGATGCTCTATGCACACTTTCAGCTGTGACAGAAGAGATTCATATCTACCCCCAACCTGCCTGTCACCCATACTGTCAGCAAACGTCTTTGGATACTTCCTTACTATTTGGCAAGTAACATTAAGACACTGTGATCTGGTAGGGTTTGGGTCATGTTTTCCTATTCCATCAGCAAGGATTCCAAACATTTGTCATATATCAACAGGGAAAGGTCTCTGACCATTCTCATTAGCGCTCTGTATACATGTTGGGATCAAGTTCCAGGGAACTCTGAAATCTTCAGGTCATGAATGTAACCCACTGGTTGATGTTAAACTGCTCGCTGATGTGCTTGATGAGATTGATGGAGGGGCAGTGTTAGTTTCAGTGGGAACAAAAGACAATGGGGTTTAATATATGTATATATATAAAAGATGCACTGGCAGTTTATCGAACCCCAGTAAGTCAGGGGGTTTAGGTTCTAGAGGCACTGGCAGTTCTTTCAACCCCAGTGGGTC